>DVZK01001032.1:0-10296 GCA_018236665.1 Calephelis perditalis
TTTTGTAAAAGGTGGTTTTAAGTTTGTATTTTTTTCAGGTCCCAAATTCTCTACCACCAGAAGAGGTACCCCTACTGTGTACTATAAAGGTTACATTTACATACACCATGTTCATACAGGTGTAAAAGCAAGATGGCGATGTAAAAATAATTATACTGATGGCTGCAAAGCCATACTCTTTACTATTAGTAATGAGGTAGTAGGTATTATAAATCATCATTCACATCTACCCTGTTAAAATTATTAAGAAAAATATAGTAATAATAATAATAAAATAAGAAAAAATATTATTTTTACCCAAACGCGCAACAAATCAAACAATTAAAAAAATCGAACGCAAGAAAGCTGTGGACCTCCCACACATCAGGAGTTTTTCCATACATATGTGTAACCGAAGACCTTTACCCTTTTTAGACCAAAAACCTTTTTTTACCGAAGACCTTTTTAAGCTTTTTGGCTAAATCCATCGATCTACTCTCTCAGTGAATGTCTAACGCCCTATTAATAAACTATCTACAGATAAAATAGGCCTTTTAGAATTCTGTTGCTAAGATATTTTTGTTAGTTATCGAAGAGCGGTTACTAGGCAACTGATCTAAAATAACACAATCTTTTATGTTAGATAAGTTATTAATACTGGCCGTAAGTCGAAGTATTCGTACATTCACAGGGATATTATTATTCGAAATGCCCTAAACCTTCGGGCTGAAAGTAGCAACATTCCAGCCACTGTACGAAACGAAGTTGTCACTTTCTGGTTTCGTCAAGCAGAAAATTAGCGAACACCCCTTAGGCAGTAAAAAGAATATCTCAGATCACATTTTTTCTGCCTGGGCTTCGCGTCGACTTATGTTTCCTGAGTTTCTTATTTTATTGCCCCAGGGAAGTAATTTACTATTTTTGATGCCAAAACTAATAATCCGTTTAACAAAAGTATGTAGACTTTGGGAAGTAAAAAGGAAAGCTTCAGATCACATGTTTGTCAGTCTGCTTGGCGTCGACCTGTTACATGTTACCTGAGTTTTTTTTTGTATTTCTGTCCTTGGGATGTCATTACCTATTTTCTGGTGTCAAATCTAATAATGATTACTTTCCAGGTCCAGTCTTCACCACTTCGTCCCGTGGCGCTCGTATCATATGCTTTAGTGGGTACAAGTTTCTTCGTCAATGTGAACTGGGCTGCAAGACGAGATGGTGGTGTGGTACTCATTACAACAGAGGCTGTCGAGCCGTCATATACACCGTGGGTGCTAATATTGTAAAATGCAAAAACACACACACACATCCACCGCCTAGCACTTTATAAATGTACGTGGTCCATTGCTGCATTTATACATGAAGTCAGTGTATATGTTACAGTCAATGTGATAAACAGAAATTTTGTAGCCAGCCATTATGTATAACATCTGTCTAACTTAAACAACGTGATAAAAAAATAAAAATAAATCACATTAATTAAACATTAAAATGTCTTCGAAGATTTGGAAAAAGTATTACAAAAAATGTTATAACAAGATAAATATTGAGATTAGATTTATTAGGTGCTTGCTTTGCAGCATCTATTCTTTTATAGCCATATTGGTTTTGTCATTATTAAAGGCAATAACCTGTACCTATTGGTCAGTTATTATCGTTTTGAATTTCAAAGGTAAGATTAATAAGATTATAAACAATGCTAGTTTATAAACTATTTCGCGAGACTGTAAACTGTCGAATAGTTAATAAACTATTAATATTAGACTGTAAACTGTCGAAAGATTGCAAATTGTTAAGTATAATAACCAGCCGCTATGTATAATTTCTATTTAATCACAATGACTGTAACATATACAAACGGTGTTCTTACACAGCCATATATCCTGTAAACTTCTTTATACATGACAGTCCTAATCTATTACAACCTACAATTACAAGGCAATTAATTCTTGAAAACATTTCGTTCGTTCGATCGTATTACCTATTACCCTTTGCGTTCTTTACCAGCAGCCTGTCCCAACTTCGCACGGTTGAATAAACCTCTATTTTATTTATCTAATGATAAAACCCGTATCAAACTACGTTGCGTAGTTTCAAAGATCTTGGTTTACTTAGGGACAGAAAGCATATCGCGACCATGAAGTATTACATCAGAAACTCTCGAAAATCTATGGAAGTCTCGGAAATGATTCTTTTTTAATTTTCTTGCAATATGAGACTTTGTCCTACAAAAAAAACTTATTTGATATTTACCGAACCCTCGCTCTTCCTAGAGGGGAAGTAAAAGTAATTACTGGATGCCTCCTAATAAACCTTACATTTTATTAATAGTAAATATTAACTAATTTGAGCAAGCACATTTAAGAATTGGTTGAAATATTATTAAACATAAATTAGTATTATTTAAGATTTTTTAAGAACAAAGCTATTATTTTTATATCTATGAATTTATTTCAATATTTCAAAAAAAAGTGAACTAAAAATCCTACGTAGTTTTTAAGAAAAGTAAAATTTAACAAATTATTCGTAACATTTGTATTATTAGTTATAGACCTTTGAGACTAAGAACATGGCTATTATTTTATTATTTTAAGTTTTTTATGTATTAAAAATTATTACTAGGCAAATTATACTAACCTAAAACCAAAACCTGTGTTATGGGTCAACGATAGCAATACACATATATAAATATTACGTATAATATTAAACAGATAAATACTGAAACAATTTTAATAAAATACAGGCATTTACTTGAATGCTAATCACAAAAACACCTGATCGGGATTTAAACCCAAGTCTCGCGTATGTTAGGTGTATAGGTATATTACTACCCCGACTAACGAGACGACCACTTACTAATCGCTTATTAAAGTTAAAAAACCCTATGTATTAAGTAAGTTAATGAAATAATATAATAGTTATTATTATTAAAATGTAATTAATAATATTCCATGCTTTAATCTTATGAAATAGAAAGCGTACGTTTAGACATGCGTTAGTCGCATTGCGATTTTAATCGTTGTGCATTTATGCAATGTTTAATAGGCATGTGTAAACGCTCGCCAAATAATTATATAACTTATTGTGTTCTGCTTTTGATTTGACAAAATTAGGAAAGAAAATACAAAATTGTAAAATGATTTGGACGCAAATAAAACCTTTCTAATAAAACGAGTTTTTTTTACTAATGTGAATTATTTAAATCGGTACGAATACACGAAAATTATTTTAAATTGTTAAGAAGACGAGTTTTCTATAGTACCCAGTAAACTTATACAAAACTTTTCCCAGACTTAAGTTTGGCAACTGGCTCTTAAAATCTTTGGTGTCTTAAGGCAACGCTTATAATAAATTTGTATTAGTAAGTTTCAGTGAAAAGGTAGTTGAAAACCTGTCATACCAGTTCTTATGGTGGTGACTCAATGCTCAATTAATTAAAAAACTCATTAGTAAAATGATTCGACAAATTTCTTTTAAGAGAATAGGCTAGCTCTTTCCCATAAATAGGTTTAACATCTCAGTATTAGGTTGGTTGCCTACCACCACCATAGACGATTGTAGCAACATCTACATCACCGCCTTTCTTATTTATAGTTCCTATGATAATCTTTATAAACACAATTATATTAGAATTCACAACGAAAACGATACAAAATACCTACTATTTAATAGCTGTTATTTAAATATGTTATTAATTGTTCCCTCTCAAAGCTGTAACCAAACTATCGGACGCGGCTCACGGACGCGGCTTACAGGGTATCAAAGTAATGAAAGTACACTGAACCTTGCAAACTGTCGGACGTAAGTCGCGGACGTGACCTTGAACGTTCGGACGTCCGATATCTGGCCCTAGATGTCCGCGGACGTTATACAGTACAAATTCATCGGTCTCGGCTGTAACCCGCGTCCGATATATTTTCAGCTTTAAGGTGCTATCACGCTGAATTTTTTTGTACCTATTATTCTATATATTCTCTCTTAAAGCTGAAAGCAAACTATCGGACGCGGCTCCCGGACGCAACTGACAGCTGCGGCTTTCAGGTTATCAAGACAGTAAAATGACATTGAGCATTGCAAACTATCGGACGTAAGTCGCGGACGTGACTTCGAACGTTCGGACGTCCGTAAGATATCTGGCATGCTAGATGTGTCGCGGACGTTATACAGTATATATTTATCAGGATCAGCTGTAAGCCGTGCCCGTAAGGCGCGTCTGATATGTTTCCACCTTTAATGTACTATCACGCTTAATGTTTTTGTACCTATTATTTTATATATTCCCTCTTATAGCTGAAAGCAAACTAACGGACGCAACTGACAGCTGCGGCTTTCAGTGTATCAAGATAATGAAAGTATACTTAGCCTAGCAAACTATCCGACGTACGTCGCGGACGTGAGCTTGAAAGTTCGGACGTCCGTAAGATATCTGGCGCGCTAGATGTCCGCAAACGTTATACAGTAGGTACTTTTATCAGTATTGGCTGTAAGCCGCATCTGTAAACCGCGTCCGATATGTTTAAATATTTTTTACCTATTATTTTGTGTATGTTCTCTATTATCTGTTATTTAATCCTGTTCCTCTCAGTTATAGAATTCACAACATCACAACGAGGGTCCCGTCTCCTATCGGTTTCTGGCTACCGTTTCGCCCGACACTATAGTCTTGGAGAAAAGATCCGCTGGTTCTGTGCAACCCACCACAACAAAGGATGTAAGGCTGTGATATTCACGTATGAAAATCAAGTCATGAAATGTAATAACAACCATAACCATCCACCGAACAGTGTCAGATAGACGAAGACATGAAACATTAAAGTATTAATAAAAGTCTGACTATGAATATTTTTTATTAAAATGCTTATTACTTGTAACGAGTGGTAATAAAAAGGCTGTCATTTTATTACACAATTAAAAAAGTAGCATATTTTTTTATTTAAAAAAATATATGAATTACAGATACATACGAATAAAAGTTATTTCCTATATCCATAAACCTTTAACCGTCTTATTAAAAACCATAGACTAAAGTACGCCAAAGTTCAACCTAGTATTATAGTCTTTATTACAATGGGATACAGACTATACTACAAACTTAACTTTGTCTATGATTAAATAAGGCGTAAAGGTTTTGTGCGAATGTAGCACTTCACACTTTAATCAGTTTAACATATAAAGATAGAACACTGAAAAAATATGCTGTTAGTTCAAAGTACTGGCAAGTTTTAAAATGGAAACAGTTGGTCCAGACTCCTTCTCAGAATATCCCATCTGCCTTCCTACCAGCCAGCACGTAAAAGGTGATCATAGGCTTACTGTAAAACTAACACCGTGACATCTGACTAGGTGGTAGAGTTTCGCAGTTACTCGCCCGGATTGGTACCACCGCCTTACCTTCTCCTGCCGCCATAACGTCAGTGCTTGCCGTTGACGTTTTCCGATTCCATCTTGCGACGACTTGCCTGGTTTCGTAATACCGTCAGATGTGAAAACGTAAGTGCTTGCCACTATCGCTTTCCTGTTTCAATGTAGAAAAACCGGTACACGAGCTTCCGTAAACTCTTGACATTACATAGATAGCCCTGATGATGCTCAAATGGCGAAACTGGTTGGCTTAAATATAATAATAAAAATATATTGTGGAAAGTACAAGTGAAGTTAATAAATAATTTTCTTGACATTTAATGTCCGAGGACGATGTGCATTTTACCTATCAGGTATCCAAAAAAACATATCCAATTTCTTGTTCGCCTTGTCATTATCATCATCATCATCATCATCATCAGCCGGAGGTGGTCCGCTGCTGGACATAGACCTCCCTCAAAGAGCGCCACAAGTCACGGTCACCAGCCGCTTATAACCGACTCCCCGAGACTTTGACCAGATCATCAGTCCACCGAGTGGGAGGAGTCCAACACTACGTCCGCCGGTGCGGGGCCGCAACTCCAGAACCTTTTTTCCTCATCGGTTGTCGGTTCTGCGAGCAATTTGGCCTGCCCATTGCCACTTCAGCTTGCTGACTTTCTGGACTATGTCGGTTACTCTCTTGCCTATACTAAAAATAAAAAAAATGCTCATCGAGTTAAAAGTTTTAGTCTTTTTTTCAGAAGCTACTATTTCCACTAGTGACAGAGGAGCCAAAGTGCTGTACATGGCTGGCTACAAGTACTACCGTCATCGCACCTCCAAAACCCAGAAAACTAGATGGTTCTGTGCCACTCATCATCATAAAGGCTGCAAAGCAGTGATCTTCACCTTCGAAGATCAAATCTTGAAATGTAATATCCACCATGATCATCCGCCGAACTGTTGAATGTGCTATTTTTTTTATCAAGTCCGAGACATTATTATTGAATCAGGCGTTACTTTGGGGAAATCCGTTATAACAGATGTAAAATAAGGTTTTATTTTACTAATTCCGTGTAAGTAGTGTAGCTGTTGTGGCAAGTAATGACAAATGACAAAGAATGTGACAAGCCTAACTAACGTTCCCACCACCCACCTCCGCGACTAGAATACGAATAAAGGAAGAACTCGGGAAACAATACAAATTGTCACTAATTTTAGGTAGGGTTGTCACATGCGAAGGTAAATTGTATTTTTTTAACGACTCGAAAAATATAGAATCTCAACATTCGATTGTAGTTTTTATTTGTTTTTTGTATGTATTTACAATACAATACGTGATTACTCGGTCAATATCCTAACTATTTTGATAGCTATTTTTTAGAAATATGGTCACTTAGTGAGTTTAAATTTTTAATTTGTAAAAAAATGTATTGTGAACTATTTTTCTAGAATTATGTTTTTGATGCTTTTGCCTTCCAAAACTTTATATTTTGGTTATGTTTTGACATTTTTGTTTCACTTTTTGTTCTGTTTTTTGAACTTTAGGTTCAAACGAAGGTTTAACTTATCATGTTACCAACTTATTATTCGAAGCATAACTAAGTTATCGTGACTTCGAATGATGTTTAAACGAAAAACATTATACTAAGTTAAGCTGTGCTTTTTGTAAATAAAGTATGTATAAAATAAAATTGATCAACTACAAAATGTCAAGAAGTTTGTATATAAAATAATATAAAAAAATTGGACAAATTACAAAGACTATGAAAAGAGAAATATGTTTGTTTTAGTTGTTGTACTTGTTTTTTTTGTATAGACACTGATTTTTTTTAAATAAGGCAGTCAAAAAAATCTGGCTCTTCTGATGGTAGGCAAAACTGTGGCATATAGACACTATAAATATTATAGGTGTGTCGCTGCCCGGGGTGATTAGCCGACTCATTATAGACAGGGATACATAAAGCAGTGGATCCCTAGCCCGGCTAATTGCTGCATAGTAAATCTTCTCCACACTTGTGGTCTTTTTGGTACCTTTCAACTTATAGTTACTTACAAGCAGTCAAGCATGAAGACAGTTGTTATTTGAACTTTGAGTTATATCATAAAAAAAAGTAAAAAAAAAGTATCTTTACGCCCATATCCCGGAAGAAGTAGGCAGGGCACAACCAGGGCACCCACGACTAGCCGAAGACACTAAGTCCCACAATGTGATAGGTGGCAAGCCTATCGCCAACCGGGCACATTTCCAATCCCGAGCCACATTTTTTTTAATTAGAAAATTGAAAAAAGACAATTTTCTTTTTGTTGCCCGACCCGGGATTCGAACCCGTCACCTCATGCAGTCAAATCCAACACCCGGGCCGTTAGACTACAGAGGCGATAAACTTTTTTGAACTTGCTTTAAAATACATAAATTAGCCTTATCACAGTATAAATTTTTGGTCAATTCTTTATTATTTTTAATGATTGTTATTAAAAACAATTTATTTATTTTTCTAACAAAATATTATACACAACACAATAGACAATGGTTCAAAAAAATACTAAATGCTTACTACTGAAATATGTCACTTTGTAACAACGGCTCCGTCAAATAATTAACCACATGTTTAAAGTATAGTAAGGAGCTTTTCAAACTGATGACATAATGCAATGACCTAATACATGATACCACCAGAAAGAATATGAAGGAAACCAATAAGGAACTAGCCAGCAACAGGATATGGATTTCTTTCAGGGTTTCTTGTCAACAGGTTCCCGTGGAAGAGCTAACAACTTCCGGGGCTATGCAGTAATAAAGATATATATTATTTTCATTAGCTGACCCGGCAGACGCTATTTTTTAATTTTCGCTATTTTTTTAATGTGTCTTAAGTGAAAAGATTGGTGCGAGTACCCCTTATCACTTATGGGTATGAAAAATAGATAGTAGCCGATTTTAGTCTTACTGAATATTAACATTTTTAATTATTTATATGGGATACTCACAATCTCTTTTTATTTGGTAATAATACGCGACGATTTAAGTTTAAAATCGTTACTATGCATATAAAATTTGGTGAAACTCGGTGAAGCCGTTTCGGAGTAGTGCGGTAACCAACTTTGTGATACTGGAATTTTATAAATAAGGTATGTTTTACTTTTTAAATAATACAATAATAAACTCTTACTATAAATACGAGTACAAACAAAATTGTAAATTATAAAGTCGAATATTTAAATTTGTATTAACTAAAAACAAAATGAACGCATTTCAAACATCTTGAACGTCCAACAACTGTCTTGTTTCCAACTTTCTTACAAAAAAACACTCGCAGTTGTATAGTTTTGGTTCCTCTTGAGCGGCGGATGTGTTTTTCTTACTAAAACAAATTATTTACTCGAGATAGTGGCCGGAAAAGTTTTTCCTTTTCGGGAAACTCATTTTGATCATTGAAATACGAGCTGAATCCCTCCCCACTGATTCCTATCATTTATTCCTAAACACATGAATACTTAAATTCAATCTTGGACTACGAATAGTATCTTCACCTAATAACATTATGGCTACTTCTGTGTCACGCAATATATTGTGTGAACTATTTTATTATTACAGCTGACGTTTACATCTCATTGACATGATCTATATGGATCATATCAATGAGTGGTATGAACTCATGAGTATTTTTATTTCAACGTCATCCCTAGAACTATATACTTTTACGCCAAATCCCTTACAGGGTAGGCAGAGAGTATCGAATGCCAAATCTCACGATCCTATATACACTAATACACACACTTTTTTTACCGCCGAAATATGATTACATTGTAATTGAACAATGTTCGTAAAAAGAAATCTTTCTATTTTTAATTTAGTGACATTTCTTTTAAAACTTGTTTGTGTGTATTACTTCTAACAAATTTTTAAAAAAAGAACAAAATTTGCCACAGACAGGATTTGAACCGTCCTCTTTCGTCTCATACTTTATAGGTTCAGATCCTGCTTCGGCCGTTTTAATTTCTTAAAAAAATTGTAAGAAATATAACCCCTGTATTTAATAATTAATTAAATTAAAATAAAAAATAGATTTTTGTTTAAAATTTCCTGTGGCACACTTTTTCGATCTCTTTCTATTTATTAATTTTACGTTATTGTCTTCCCAGTAAATCCCTGGGCTACCTTACAGTAAAAAAAATATCTTATGTTTGCTACCATAGATTACCCATGTATTTGGAATTACAAAATACATATTGCAAAAAGTTATGTTTTTTTTTTTCGTTTTTACAAATATGTCCGAGGTTTTTTTACAATAAGATGTTATTTATAGTAAGATATACTATCTCACACTTAATGATTCAATTAATCCCCACCACAATTTACTATCGGGTACATGTAACCTAAATAGATAAATCTTAGAAACAAGTGGGAAAATTTATTGTGACCGTTTCCGATTTTATAGTGTTCGTCCTCACTAATACCTTGTAAGAACTACATAAAGGCCGTAATCGTAAAATTTATCCCGTTTACTACATTTGGGAAATAGAAGTAAGATCTTAAAAGCATGGATAATTTTTGTTGAAGCTTCTTAAATGGATCGTAGTGCTCTCATAAAAGTAGTTTTGGGATGTTCTTTAAAAAGGTTATCTAGCTAACGTTAATGAAAGCGGAAAGTGTTTTATATTTTGTATAGTTTTATTTATAGACATATTGCAGATATAATAGGTATTTGGCATGCTGTTAAAGAAAACATATGATAGCGTCAAGGATTTTCATAAAAAAACCGTTTATAGTAAAATATTTTTACATACATACATATTTTCACGCCAAGTCCCTTACGGGGTAGGAAGACAGTATCGAGTGCCAGACTGCCAAACCTGTCTGGCTTTCTTCAAATTCATTACCCTTTTCATACAAACACGCCGGTTTCGGGAACTTTTGACACCTCTTTCGGATAATATCCGAGTGATCTGATCGTCGAATGTCAACTTTGGTCT
>DVZK01001033.1:0-10293 GCA_018236665.1 Calephelis perditalis
ATCGGTATCGCCGATTATTTTCTTTTAAAATCGGTATCGGTATCGTATCGGCAAAAATATGTATCGTTACATCCCTATTCATCACCTTTTGGACGGATGGAACCAAGTTCGCCGGGACAGCGAGTTATTGAATAAACTTTCATTTATGTTAACATCATTGACAATGACGCGACGTGGTAAGAAAAAATTTGGAGTCGACATTTTGGAGTTTTCTTTTTACCACACTTAAATTATTAACCAACTCCAAAAAAAGAAGGAGGTTTTAAATTATACTTCATGTTTTTTTTTGTATGTTTGTAACGCTATTACTCGGTCAATATTGAATAGATTTTGTTAATACTTTTTGCAATTTTACTGCGCTTAAATTTTTATTTGTATAATGAAAAGAGTCGTATCAACGATCAGTTTCTTAGAACTATTGTCATTTTGATAAATATTCATAAATATGATATTCACGAATATTTAAATAATAGGTACCTAAATTTTACAACAATGGGAATCCAAAATCATGACTTCTGTGAAAAATGTTGCGATAAAAATCAAAATTGGTTAACTCTACATTTTTTAATTACAATTAGTAATAATGTAATGAAATTAAAGTGGATTATTTTAAATTTTTAAACAATTTTGGTTGTAAGTTTAACTTTTAACAATGTACTTGTAAAAATCAAAGTTTTTAATTTAAAAATTTTAGTCATAGTTTTTATCAGCCTTTTAAGAACTGTAGCAAACTTAAGAACTGATGCTTCAGTTATTTTGCATCATCAGGAGTATTCTCCTGATCGCGCTTTGGTTGCGAAGCGAAACGTAAGTACGTAAATTTTGTAGAAATTGGTTCTTGTAAGTCCAATCTATTCATTACGCATTGTCTTTCCTGTTTTGTCGCGCTTTAATACCTATACATTTTTTGACAGGAAATTCTAAATTAAATTATTTTATTTGAATTTAAGTACATATTTCCGCATAGAAGTGCCTTATTACAATAAGCAGAGTTTTTATTTCTTTCTTTAAAAACATGTAAAAAATATCACAAACATTGAAGAGTGCAAAGTTTAAAATATCGTCATAGCAGCGTAGTAATAAAAAGTTTAGTTTTAATGTTCCCTAATGCATCGTCGGCTTTTGGTGAAATACCATAGTTAAATTCACTTCTACGCATTAACAGCAAGTATTTTATTATTTTGGGCTTATCGGTTTTAAAGCGTCAAACAAGTATATTCAAGGACGTTGTTGAAATTTACAATATTTCCCTCAAACCGTAGTGCGGTTCACTACGGTTTGAGTGAATCATTGGTGGACGCTGAATGGCGGACACGGACGGACGGATAGTACTTAGTAGTGATATCGAAATAAATCCCAAATTCCGTTGCTTATCGTATAACGTCTGAACGGACTAATTTTGTTAATTTTTTTGTGGCCGTGTTATTGTCACTAAGGATTATAAAAAAAATCCTAGTGAGGACAGAACAACGTTTGTCGGCTGAGCTAGTTGTTCAATAAAAAAATTAGCTTTCATCATTAACTTACTATATTCCGCTTTATTAAAATACCAAATGGCATAATATGCTGTAGGTCTTAACCCTTCGCTATCGCAAAGTTCATCTAGTGAAAAATTTTCTCCACACGTGGCAAAATAACAATAAAACAATGTGCGGATTCTCCTAACTGCAAAACGTTTTTCCTTCCAACGTTTTCAACACGCAATGCATTCTTTGAATAAATTATACATTAATGAAGAGACTCTTATGTATTATGTTTAAGACCTTATACACTAGTAAGTAAACTAATATAGAGATGTTGCGTAATAATTATATTAGGTTCCAAAAACCATACACAGTAGAATCGAAAACTTTCTCCTTTATGGGTTCAATTAAAAAGAGTTGTCAATCAATTCGGTTTCTATAATAATATTCAATGAATTCCAAAATTCCAATTTTAAATTCATTACATTGCATACATACATAGGTACATATTTTCACGCCAATACCCTTACCATTATTAATAAACATAGGCTAAAGTACTCCAAGGTTCAGCCAGGTATTGTTCTCTTTATTTCACTGTGATACAGACTACAATATTAACGATACTCTTACTTTAGTCAGTAGAGTGTACAATAAGTATGTATTATTACGTAAATACATATAACTAAAAAACATAGAACTAGTCGAATTCGAAACCTCATAAAGTCTAGTCTGCAGCTAGACCGCTAGAGCAGAGGAGCGATCATTGATATGATATTGTTTCTCATTATATTATAAAATTAAAAGCCCAGCAAAACCCTTTACATTTTTAGGTCTGTGTATATGCAAAATTTGTAAAATTGATAGTTAAGAAATAAAACTTGTTCAGACAAAGCCCGGTGAAGTTGTAAAAACCTCGCGGTTAGCAACAAATTAGTCATTCAAAGAAAACTGGGCAGATTGGCATCACAACTTTTTAAAAATTGAACGCGGCAGAATAATGAACAGTCGTAAGTCTTTCGTTTTTGCTGTATTAAAAAAATATAAAATGTCAAAATGTAAGCTAGACGAAGGCGAGGCAAAGTCGACGTTAAACTACAATGCACATAGCCATGTAAATAAGCACATAAGCAATTGCAATAGCCATTACGGTCCGCTTCCATTTTGCAACTCTACAAATAGCTAACTTAGCATTGAACCAGTTGTTAAGAGCTAGAGCTGAGGACATATTTCAAAATGTTCATTTAAATATAAGACATTTTTTGAACTATGTAAAATATACTAAAATCATTAAGATCTGAAACCTGTTGAATTTTTATCGAGCTTACTCCTCACTGTTAGGAATAAACATTCCCGATGACTCAGACCATAAAAATGGCAGAAAATCGGTTTTTTTACACAAGAAACTAAAAAAAATCAATATTTTTAAAGTAACAAATAATACATTTTCTTAATCACATGATTAAGTTTATTTATCACTAGTTGTTCCGGTAAACTTCCTTTCATCCGTTCAGTTGTGCACCCTGGGTGCCTAGCTCTGGTGGTAGGCAGAGGCACCCTGGTTGTGTGTCGGGGATATTGGCGTCAAGATACTTTTACTTTACTTCAACACAGAACAGCAAAAAAGCTTAAAAAGCTAGCAAAGCCACGGGCTACAACGAGCATGCCATTAAATTCCTGTGTTGACAATCCATTCAAATGTTAATGTGGATACGACAATCGTTCGACTAATTTGACGTCCGCCCATTTTCAGCGCCAGCGGATATGAAGTCGTATATGGTTTCAGCGAAACAAACAGAATATGAATAACGTACGTCAATCTAACGCAAGGGAAGTAATAATTAAAATTCAGTAATATTGCAAAAAACCGACTTCAATTTCAAAACTATGTATTTTCTTCGATTTTCTTAGCATCAGCAGCATTTCTTAGCATTCTTGACTATGAATTACCTTGGAAGTACGCTCTTTCAAATAAAAAAAGATTAAAATCGGTTTAAATATGACGGAAAAATCGATTAGATAACGTAAATAAAAAAAATAGGACTGAAATCTTCTCCTTTTTAAAGATAATTACAAATACAGTTATTAGGTAAATGGATACCTATTAACATTAATTATTAACAAAATTTGTATTTCGTATATACGTAAATCATAAAATTTAAACCTATTCCTGATGTACCGTCTCAATTAAGCCAGCTTTTAAGCAGAAATCAGTATCGAAATCGGTCCGTTAGTTTAGAAGTTACGATGCTAGAGAATGACACACACATACACACGCACATGCATATATATATAACAAAATAGATACCAAAGCACACAAATTTTATACACTTTAAATGAACCAGCAGGTTGGTACCCACTCGAAAAAACTGACTATAATTTCCTAGTCACTTATAACTTACAAGTCATTGTATTATTTACAAAGGTAAAGCATGTAATGGTTTTTAAAATAGCATGAACGCTCCAGGTATTCTACACATTGCCAAGGCATTGTACTTAATGCCTGAATTATAACACATTACCGGCCGCATGTGTGACGAAATAACAGTGAAATAGGTATAATATGTAGTATTTCACTGATACTTGATACAAAAGATACAAAAATAAGCGATTTGGCGGGAAAGAGAGAAGAAAGAAAGAAAAAAGAGAAAGAGAGAGAAGTTTGGAAGAATCGAGAGAAAATATGAAATGAAAGCAAATTTATTTATTTGCGGAATATGTATGATAAAAATTTGTTACAGAGATAAAGATAATTGAGCATACCGACATATTCTACCACATTGTGGAACACCACCGCGGCACTCGTATTCGATTGTGTCTAGGTTTTAATAAATTAATTAAATTTATTCAAGTAGCTATTTAAGTATTTACATGTATTCGTATCGCTTACTAACATCCATAACACGAGGACAAAAAAATTTTGCTTTGGAATTAGCTTCATTTTATGTAAAAAAGTAAGTTTTAAGACTAAAAATGTTACAACAGATACCTCTGTATTAACAAAAGTAATCGTAGACAGTTGAAGGACATGCTTTGTATTTCAAATCCAATTCGTTAGAGTATTATTCGAGATGTAACCGAAGTTTTAAAGTGTGATATATGTATTTTATAGAGGTACCTAGTAGGTATTTAAAGTAGTATCGATTCGTCTTATCTATGCACATGAAAATTAATATCAAATTTTGAGACCAATATTGGGAATTATTTATATTTTTTGGCGTTAGTTATTGTCAGGAGACATACTCACAAATACATATTTTCAAGCCCATTACGGGGCTGCTTGGGTGAGAGTATCGAATGCCAAATCTAGTGAGATTAGTAAGGATAGTGATCCTTGGATACTTTTTTGTTAAATTCAACGCGAACGAAATCGCGGGCACAGCTAGTTTATAATAATTAACTAGAATTAACCAAACGATATAGGTATGATAATAATGACAAAATGCTATCATAATATGGAATGGGTTTTTTGTTGACATCTAATAATGGTTCCAGTGGTTCCGCCTTCCTCAAGGGCTTATAGGGAAAAAATGCTCCGCTGGTTCGGTAATGTGGAAATAATGAAAAAGAAGAATGAAATGGAAAAAATGCGAATGTAGGTAGCCGGGGAGACCAAGGCTAACCTTCCACAATCAGATCAATCGGATATTATCCGAGGGTGGTGTCAAGAGTCTCCGAAACCGGCGTGTTTGTATGAAAAGGGTAATGAATGTGAAGAAAGCTAGACGGGTTTGTCAGGATCGTGAGGTCTGGCACCCGATAGTCTATGCCTACCGCCTCAGGGACTTGGCATGAAGATACGTATGTATGTATGCAACACATGCAAATCAATCGTTTACTTTTATGTTACACCGATTCGTCATTTGTTAAGTCATATGAATTAGTATCTATTTATTTATTTGATAGAATCACAATATACAATGATTGAAGCTTGTCTGTATTTTTAAACGGAACAATGTAAGTTTGTAACCGGAAATTTGTAACCATTATATTTGCAGCTTACCATTCAACGAGGACTCCTTTCATAACATTTACCATTGTTCATGATTATTAAATAACGTTCATATACAGCAATATTCTCAATTTTGTGAATTATGTATTAAGTATTAACGAAATCCGAAGCACAAAATACAAATTTAGCTGAAGACCGTAGCGATAATTGACAAATGACAACTGTGACCTGACAAGTGACAACTGACAAAAGTTAAAATGACAACTGCTAACAATGAAGTCTAGTGTTTCCACCTTGCAACAAAAAATATCAATAGATTTGGTTTAATTTGGGTTCATCCCAACTTTTTATTATTTATTTAGAAAAAAAAATCACTAGATTTCACT
Source organism: Calephelis perditalis (assembly GCA_018236665.1). NCBI lineage: Eukaryota > Metazoa > Arthropoda > Insecta > Lepidoptera > Riodinidae > Calephelis > Calephelis perditalis. The sequence goes on from DVZK01001033.1 coordinate 5,799, forward strand.
TAGAAATTAAAAAACCCATAAGGTGCTTCAAAACAAAGCTATGGACAAATAACACACTAACATAAAAATTGTAAAGAATTTACACTAAGTAAATATTTCTATAGGTATTTTTTCATCAACTTGATTTGTAGTCGCTTATCGCGATTGAGATACATTACCAGTTATGAGGATTCCCAATGTTAGTGTAGAATGTAACTTTATTGTGTGTTTAAATAGGTATATAATTTTCTCCTGTGTTAGTTCGGTTCCTTTTTGTAGACTATCCACTTTCCTATTAGGAAGCTCGTAAGAGGCACGCATAGGATACATGTATCATTATTAACAAAAGCACTAATAAATTGCACGAGTAGTGATCGACCGCCACTGCTATTTCCGGTTCATATACCTAATGATAAGAGTCGTGGACGCTACTGAGGGCAGGGTAGCCGGCATACTTGCACAATAGTCCTAACACCCCGGCTAACTACTTACTCATAACATCTATGGTGAATAGGTGTTTGTCTTTTACAATTAGGAGAACTATCATAACATTTTTATACTCGTTCCAGGTATATGGCCATAAATAAAATATGTCTCCTTAAAGCAAGCACGTGCCAAGTATTTAATCTGTGGGGGAGGCGGGGATTTGTACGGTGATCAGAGATTTGGGATACGATGATCGATAGATCGGAAAAACTTTTGTCCGATATTTTTTTTCTGTATCCGACAAAGAAAGTTAAATATTAGAACCACGTTTTATGATGTGTTTTGCTAATAACTCAAAAAGAAAATATTTTGTCTAATCATTTTGAGTCAAAATATAGCTTTTAAGAAAACGAATAAAATAAATGACTTAGAGTGCTATAGACCCACTACACACAAAATAATACGTGTTCAATATTGTTTTCACTAAATAGACGTTTTGATTTTAGCTTTATCGTCACAGAATACGTAAGTGTACTGACGTAAAATCAATAAGCTTTTTTTGCAACTCCATTTTGGCATTACATTTTTGATTTATTTTCAGACCACTCTAGACAGTTTACTTAGCTAAACTGGTTCTTTATATGTGTTGGTTAGGATTGGAGTTAAAAAAAGGTATGCCAAATGGTCGTGCAAAGTTATTTGTGTGATCTTTTTAGCTAACTCTACATAAAAGCTGCGACATTTTTTTCAAAACTGACTGACATCAGTTTCTGGTGCCTGTGTTTCATTTGTAGCTTTTGTAAGCTTTCAGTTGCTAAAAAACTTTGATCTGCACACTAAATGTGTAAGCGTAAGTATCTATAAACCAAAAAGATACAGTCGGTTACAGACGGTAAAAAAAATACAGTCGGTTGTAATATTTTGTTTATTAGGTACTTGGAAATGGTATCAGTAATGCGATCCGTTTAACAAACATTTTGAGAATACAAACAGTGAAGAGGACATTAATTTAAAAACACAATAATCTTTTATAATTTTAAAAATGATTTGTAGATTATGATACACAGATAGTTAATTTTTTTTTTCATGCTGTTATGGTAGGTAGTTTCAAAATGACCATAAACATAACAAATATCAGTACAGCAGTCAAAATAAGCGCTATAACTAACGGTTTTGTCTATTTAACTTTTCACAATCGCATTATTCTATTTCGTATAATTTGTATCAATTTATTTACTATCAACTTGAAAAATTTAATTGAAATCTAAGTACTACTACTACAAAAAATGAAACTGTAAAAAATAATCAATTATAAATTAATTAGTCTTTCTAAAAATAATATTTATCGCATGTCAATAATTGTGTTATTAATGTCAATTAAATCAATGATAACTAAAAAAATAGTAATTGATAAATAATGACTTTAGTACAATGTCAAAAAAAATCTTAACGAACTTAACTTTACTTAACGAACGTACAAGCTTTTTCAAAAATATTTGCTAGTACATGAATTAGTGTGATGGGGCTATAATTACTCATATCATGTCGATTACCGTTTTTGTATAATAGTTTCACAACTGAAATTTTGAGTTTGTTGGGATAAACACCTTGAGCAAATAAATAATTTATCAACCAGAACCATGAATATCATAAATTATTAACTTTGTTCATTTGTAGCTTAAGCGTGCTATAAGATATTACAAAGATATTTAAGCACACCAACACCACTACATTGTGGTGTTTAAATATATTATTAAATTTGAAGAAAATATATATTTACACATATTTTAACATTTAAATCACAACATTTTTTTAAATTTTTAATAAATATCTTATTTATATTTTTAATAAGTTTCATAATTTATATTACTACCACTGTTTAAAAACCTCAAACCTAAAGTCAGGAAAAAAGGGTGATAACTGTAAGCATACAGAATTTCTTTAATTAAATCATGTATGTCATGTAATAATAATTGAAAAATATTTTATTTATTAAGCTTGTCAGTAAGATTTTTTTTAACTACTTGTTTTTCTAAGAGCAAATCAAATACCTTCTTTTGAAATATTTATATTGGAAGTGATTTTAGATTCTTAGGAAATTGGTTAAATAGACAAATAGACATGCAACATACACTATTTTTATAAACATTAAGTTTTTGATTAGGCACCTGCAGTTTCTCTGTATTTCTGAAGTGTGTAATTCCTAATACTTCTACATTTATTTGAAATAAATGATGATATTTTTTTACAAATACACCACTTAAAAAGTGTTTTCTTCTTTACAGACACTGGAGTGGACAAAATATTATGCGACGGCTACATTTGACAAATCGACACCTCCGTGTAATGTTGTGGTGCATCCTCCTGGGCCTGCAGCCTGCGTTCGGTGGAATCCTGGATCCCTTCAATTGGGCGAGGTCGGACCGAATTGAAGTTAACATCCCTTGGCTACCATGTAAGTTCTTTTTAAATCTATTGATTAAACAACCAATTGCGATTTAGTTACTGTAGATCTTACACCGGTGTTAGCAGGTACGCTTGAGATCTGGAAGGCTTTTGCAAAGGGTTTCCTTATCATTTCATTATTCACATACGTTTATTTTTTGCGATATATGTTACCTATTGTTTGAAAACCGAAACTAACATTTTAGGTTTCCTAAAATTTCTTATAATTCTATCGTTTGCAATTTGCTATAAGAGACTTTTTTTAATTTATTGTTAATTTAATTATTGCCAATGTGATGTCAAATTTAAAAAAAAGTTGATTAACACTGTTTACAATCATTCTGCAACGACAAGTACAAGTAACCTGCCAGGACGAAACAAATTGCGACATATACTATAATGTATTACAAGTCTGCTCAAAACTGAATTGTAAAGCTTACATGATTTATGAATTTATATAGGTACATAATATCTTTATGTCACAATAATTTATGTTTTATTTTTGTGACATTGCAAAATCCTTACATGCTGTCAAATAAAGAGTGTAGATAAAAAGCAGTAGGTAAGTTAGTCACATATTCAAGGTTTCGTAACCAAATTACTAATATGGAAACCTTCTAGATACGACGCGATGTGTCGCCTTCGTCTTACTTTAAAATAAGAAATAGTAAATCCAAATAAGTATAATTATTTAAATTCTTCGACTCTTCTTTGATTTTCGGTTTAGGTTTTTGGCATCTGGTATGTCCAATCCATTCAAAACGCAATGTCTTTCCTGTTTTGTCTCGTTACAATACGTATAAAATTTTGACATTTTTTTTACGAAATTGGATATTTAATCATTTTATTTGGATATAAATATTATCGCCTTTGAGTTCTAGCAGTTTATTTGTTGGAATTGACTGCGCGAGGTCTCGGGTTTGAATCTTAGGTCAGGCAACAAAACGAAAATTGGGTTTTTCCAATTTTCTAATAAAAAAACATTGTTCGGGATAGATATGTGCCCGGTTGGCGATAGGCTTGCCACCTATCACATTGTGGGACTTATTATATTCTGTCATTCTGTGTTATTATTTAGTCGTGGGTGCCCTGGTTGTGCCTCTGACTACCTCTTCGGGAATATGGGCGTGAAAATACTTTTTTCTTATTTTTTTAAAATATCAATTTTAGCAAAGTAACGTCTTCTTCTTGCATCAATTACCTCCAATTCATACCTGTGTTGGTCAGGGCTATTTCGCAGAGTAGACCAACTGTCCTCCTGCCAGGCAGCTCGCAAAAGGCAAGCATGAGTTTACCGTCACTAACACCGTGACATCTAACTAGGTGGTAGAGTTTTGCACCGACTCGTACGGATTGGTACCACCGCCTTACATATTTCTACCGCAATAACGTATACCGGTAATTAAAAAATATTGAATTAGTAAAATTGAAAAGAGCTATGGATGTGGAAGGAGTTCGGCAGGTCAGTGGGAGTCGGGACACTCTTGGCGCTCGATCCTAAACTTGACTTTGGCGTAAAGTTGGACCTCTGGACGTGGTTCGGTTTTAAATGTGTATGTGCGTTTCTTTCGCCTCTGTGGTCTAGCGGTCCGGGTGTTGGACTTGATTGCATGAGGTCCCGGGTTCGAATCCCGGGTCGGCCAAC
>DVZK01001034.1:0-10291 GCA_018236665.1 Calephelis perditalis
GTTAGGGATTATAAATAAATATAAATCTTTAATTAAATTTTTGTTATAAGTAAGACAAAATATATATGTTGAATCTGTGACTAAGGTTGTATGTTTCAAGAGCCAGGTTCTCTGCAGGAAATTAGGTTCCTGAATATGTTCATTAATATAATCAAAATTTTTTTACCCTACCGCCCTTGCTAGGTAGGAGTATTGAGCGCCAAATGTCATGATTTTAAATATTTTATTGTTTATACCTACTTAAGGATTTTTAAAAATATTTGTGACTAGAAATTCTGCACTAAAAAAACATAATTTATGAATATGTGGTGAAAGCTTCCTTATATTTTTCCTTTTGATCGCCTCTGTAGTCTAGGAGTCCAGGTGTCAGACTTGACTGCATGTGGTCCCAGGTTCGATTCCCGGGTCAGGTAACAAAAAGCCAAATTGGTTTTTCCAATTTTCTTATTAAAGAAAAATCTGGGATTTGATATGTTTCCAGTTGGCAATATAATTGCCACCTATTACATTGTGGGACTTAGTGTTTTCAGTTAGTCATGGGTGCCCTCGTTGTACCTCTGCTTACCTCTTCGGGGTAAAGGCGTGAAAAGTACTTTATTTTTTATAGTTTAAACCAAAAATTTAATTCAACCTATTGTTCAATTTCAGATAAGACAAAGAATTGTGATGAAGGTTTACCAAAACCTAAAAGAATTTTGTTTCCCATTGAAAAGGTTCAGTTGGGGTTTCAAAATGCATGGACTGTGGGGGCTGGAATGCAAAATGTTGGCAACACATGTTACCTCAACTCCACTTTACAAGCACTTTTTCACATTCCTGCATTTGTTAACTGGCTATTGTCTGAAGTGGCACATACTGAGAAATGTAATCAACAAGGTAAGGTGTATAAAAAGCTAGTTATTTCTATTATTTTTATAGGATTATCTTGTAGGTGTATACACGAACACAAGTATTTTCAAAGCATATTTAGTTTTTGAAGTGCTTGATATTATAAACAATTATTAAAAAAAACAAATATAGTTTTCATGACTGAATTGAATTAATTACTTTAATAAATTTTAAAGACATACTGGGAATTTGACTAAAGATGAGATGAATGTAATTTTGATTTTATATAAATGTACGAGTATAAATGATACTAGCAAATAGTAATGATAACAATTAAAGTTTGACATTTCAGACTCAGGTTGGCATTGACTAACTGACAATGTTGTAGAGGCAACAATAATTTCCTTCTAACATAAATCAACTTGTCAACATTTTTATAACTTAAATCAAAAATGTTTACAATTAATTTTAAATTTAACAGAAGCCTGTGTCATATGTGGAATGCGTGCAACTTTAATAGCGACACAGAAGAGTGGTGGAGCACCAATTAAACCATGGCAAATTTATTCCAAGTTACGTCTCATATGTAGAAATCTAACACCAGGGCGACAAGAAGATGCCCACGAGTTCTTAAGGTAAGCAATTTAATCTTACAGTTATATATTTAATTTATAAGTACTTAACTAATAGAGTGTAAGGATTTTTTAAGACTTTAATAAACATTTGACATAGAAACACTGTCATGTCAAAATGAGCTCATTCTATTCAGCACTTTTGATGAGAGAAGTTGAATTCCTCTAAACAACTTATATCAAATGGCTGTAAATAAAGTACTGGCAAGTTGTAATAATCTGTAACAATAGGCTCTATAATTTAAATATTCATTAATTGTAACTTCACCAGTATCAGCTTTGATAAAATTTTGCTCTTTGTATTTTTCTGTAATGTAAAATGTGTTTTGCAGATATCTTGTAGAAGCAATGGAGAAATGTTATCTTTCCCGTTTTCCAAACTCTGATAAGTTTGACCAATACAGCAAAGAAACAACACCTCTAAATCAAATATTGGGTGGATATCTAAGGTCCACAGTCAGATGCCTTGCATGCCACCATTTGTCTACCACCTATCAACATTTTCAGGTTTGTAAATGTAATATAATGTAGGGAACAGATAGTCCTTCAGTGTAACTTTCATTTAAAATGGTTGGTCATTGGATGTTCTTAATAAAACATTGTTGTAGTTCATGAATATAATTACATGGAACAATTACGAAATATGAATTAACATAACAAAATTGAACTTAGTATTTTTATTTTATTTTATTATATTGGAAGCCAAAAAAGCAGACGGATTTCCTGATGGTAAGAAATAAATGTTAAAGGTTGATAAACAAAATAAGTTATTTATAAGAAAAACTGTTCAAAATTATGTTTACAAAATAAATGAAATAAAAGATATTAAAGGTATGCATTTGGTAAAAAATTATATAATTACTAAAATAAAGCATTTATAATATCCATTTAATTTTTTTAGGATTTGTTGCTGGATATCAGAAAACACTCAACATTAGATGAGGCACTGGATTCATTCTTCTCACGTGAAAGGTTAGAAGACTTGGGTTACAAATGTGAAGCATGCAATAAGAAGGTAAACAGAACTATTTGTTTTAAGTTTTTTTTTGTTATTTGTCTTAATTTTTTATTGTACTGAAACTTGTACAAAAGCAAACTTAATGTCAGTAAGCATTTATTTATTCTGGGTAGTGATGACAAAAACACATGGGGTGGTGCAAAAAAATTTGACAAGAGAAGAAAAGAAAACATTACTACAACAACAAAAATTGATTACTAATAATTGAAAACTAAAAAAATCCTACATTTATTAAAGAATCTGAAATTTACTTGTCTAAGAGTTATGCATTTACTACACTTATAAAAATTGTAAAAACAACATACACAAATACAACAAAAATGTATGACAAATAATTTATAACAATATAACAAGTAAATATTAAAATAGAAGTAGACTAAAAGTAGGACTAGCAGCATAGGCGTATATGCTTAAAAATACATAAATATTACAAAGTAGCTGTCTTGGCAAACTTCCCATCAGCTTTTATGGGGAAAAATTAAGTATTGTGGTTCCCATTTTCCCTGTAATTCTTTCCGTTTTTCTTTTTATAGGAAACTTCTGCTGACAATAACTATAATAACAACATAAGAATTAGCCAAATTGGTTCAGTCCAAAATCAATCCAAATCCAAATTAATAAATATGAGTATCGAAATATCAAATAGTTTCAGAAATTCGAGTTTTAACTTATTTTATATGTTTTTAATTATTTTGAGGTTTTATTACTATCAATTGACTAACAAACATTTAAACATTACAGGTGTCTGCTACAAAACAGTTTTTCATAGAAAGAGCACCTATGGTTTTATGTATAGCTCTTAAAAGATTTTCCCTGGCTGGAGGCAAGCTGTCAAAAAATATCCAATTCCGGAAAAAGATAAATCTGAATAAATATATACACAATAAGAGTAGTCCACAAAAATTAGTAAGTATTTTTAGCAGTATCTGGTTTTAATAACAGCCACACTAGACATCAACTATTATTTCATTGGTCATTAAGTCAACATTTTTTATTCAAAGACACAATCTTAATGATTAAATGTTAATTGATGTCTATGATTGTGTCATTTAGAGATGTATTTGTATTTGATTATAATGAAAGCTCCGACTTGTTGTTGATTTAAAATGAAGCACACTAGAATCACATTGATGCTGTAGCAACTGGTGGCTCACCCTACAGGGCTGGATATTTTGAAATTAGTTTGAACAGTATGTGCAATTCATCTATTAACTAATTTATTTTTATGTTTTACAGTGTTATAAGTTGGTCAGTGTAGTTACACATTTGGGACCATCTCAGAACTGTGGTCACTACACAGCAATAGGTCAAGCTCCAAACAGAAATTATTACCAGTTTGATGACAGTTGTGTCAGACCAATGCCACTGTCAAATGCTCTCTCAAACACAAATGCATATATAATGTTCTTTGAAAAAGACAATTCTGAGTCAGATATTCCTTTATCAACTGCCTCCACGTCAAGCGCTGTATATGGGCCACAGCTTCCAGACAGTATTCTTAATAGAGAAAAGAGTCCACTCAAATTAACATACTATAAAGATGATGATAGAAAACCCACTATACTAAATAGCACCACGACTGGGGCTCCAAAGCCTGAACTTAAACCAATTATATTAAATTCTACACTTAATAAATCTCCAGATTTTAACAATTCTGTCTCAGAGCCATGGGTTGTAAAACAAAACGGAGAAGTTGAGAAAGTTGTTCAGACACCTAAGTCTTTAAATGGAGGAATTCACAAAATCAATTTTAAAGCAGAGGACGACAAAAAAATAAGCTATGTAATTAAGAAAGCAAATAATGATGATTGCCACCTGAAGCCTAAACTTTCAAAAAGTGATTCAGATTTGCATTCATATAATAATAATAGTAATGGTGCAAAAGATAAACCAGGCTTCTTAATTAAGTTTAGCAAACCATTGAAATCACCGTTAGAAAAATTAGAAGAGCAAATGAATAAAGGTGACAGTTCACATATTATAAGGAATGGTGAGACAGGCTCAAAATTAGTGCCATACGATTCAGAGTCTAGTAGTGATGAGAGATGTGATAGGTTAAATGAAGATAAAAATAAAAAAGATGATGTACGAAAGCCAAAACCAAGTAGCTGTGAGGTGCCTCAAGGTCTTGTCATTGCTACCAAGCCCATGCATCAGTCTTGGACTGTTTCACAAGAAAAGAATGGTCCCTTGATGAGTCCAAGTCTAAATGGTGTTACAAATAAGAAGTGAGTATTTTTTATGTTATAACAGCGAAAAATTTGGCTGGCTCTTCTGGTGGTAAGTGATAATTGTCGCTTACAGATAGACATTAGCTGTATTATTTATAACTAGAATAATAGTTTTTATTTGTAAGGTATATAGTTAACAGTGTGTAATATAAACTTAACTTAGCTCTTACTTTAGTCTATGTTTATTAATAAAAATGCAAAGATATTATTGGTCCCTTGCTATCCAATAACTGAGTCTTAGGTCACATGTGCAAGTTTGTCGGCTACCTCAACTTCGAGCTTGGATCACAAAGGTTGAATGAATTTGTTTGAAAAGTTACATTTTTTAATTTAATACAATACATTTTATGCAACCATGAAAGAGCTATGTGTGTGTATTTTAAGTAATATGTATAAATAGATTATTAAATGGGGAAGCTCTGACTCACATTTTTTTATTGAAATGCTTGTCAAAGAAATTACTGCTTTATGGGAAAACTCTTAAGCCAATTCTGATTGTTTTTAAAAAATAGTGTTCCAGTTTCAATTTTAGTCATTTTATCAAAATCGAATATGTAAAAGTTGAGCATGTTTGTAAATGAAGTCCAGGTAATAGGCTAATGTATGTTATTAATAGTGATATTATTTGTTAGAATGAAAGAGGACAGAAGGACGGAGAAAGAGGAGAGTCCAAATACGAGCGTGAGCAGCATGTCCCCGCTGAGCGACCGCAGCGAGGCGGGCGCGGGAGCGAGCGCAGGCGTGGGAGCGGGTGCGAGCGCGGGCGCGGGAGCGGGTGCGAGCGCGGGCGCGGGTGCGAGCGCGGGCGCGGGGGGGGCGGGCGGGCAGCCGCTGGCGGTAGTGCGGCACCTGCAGTGTGTGTCACACCGCGGGTACGGCGCGCCCGTCACCGCCTGGAGCGGGGCGCACTCCTCCATGTCGCGACAGGTAACATCCACTACTGCTGATCCTATGACGAATAAACGTTAGCCTTTTCCAAAAATTAAAAAAAAAAGGCATTGAACAACCTTAATACTAGTAGGTTTTTTTCATAATTATTGGGATAAACTCTAACCTAATTTACTTAATACTAAACCGAGTATAAATAGTAAATAATTTGTAAATTGAGGAACTACTGATATGTGAGAGACAAGCAATGGTATATCACCTCATTAGTAAATGTTCGTAAATAGTTTGCTGGGACAAACTTACTTATTTCTGCTGCAATTGTTAACTTTCGGTTGTGTTACTAAATTGTCACACACATCTATTTGTACATTGATACCTCATTAACAACAGTATTTTATATGTCTGCATATAATTTAAATCGCCTGCGTAACATAACAAGTAAAATGTATGTTTACATTACAGGTATTCGAAGAACGACGGGAAGAAAGAAAGCGTGCTTTAGACGCGGTCGATGACATGGATCGAGGCCGTTCGAAAAAAATTAAGAAGTTCCACCACTACAACCGCTTTAATAACAACAGGAACAGATACAACCCATTCCAGGTATGTCATATACAATATTATTATAAATGTAAAATTGTATATTATGTCGTATGTATGTTCGATGTCTATTGACATTATCGCTTACCATTAGGAAAGCCGTGTGCTTTTTTGGACTTTTTACAAAAGAAGGAGTTCCTGTGGGAGAGTTAAATAATATTTTACTGATAGATACTAATACCTAATAATTATTTCTTTGTGTTGGAGTGCTAGTGAAACTTTTTTCTTCTCTAGACAATATATTGTTTAGTAATAATAATCAAAGAACTAAATAATCAGTGCAAAAAGGCAACATTATTGTGCATACTGAAGCGCTTCAATTGTATCAACTTTGCAATAAAACTGTTATAAGATATCAAGATTCAGGCAATGATGGAAACTCTTTTGTATTTTACGTATTATACGATAAAAAACTATGTACTTATGTAATATATACTTCAAACATTTGTCTTAATAAATTACGATCAACACATGTTAAATTATTTTTCTCAGGAGAAACAAAACAAGCAACATTGGGGTAATAACTTTAAATACCGAGGGGAGAGACGTCCCAATCACCACTTTAATAAACACCACAATAACAAGTACAAGAGGTTTAACAGGTAATTCATAACATATATCCACAATATTAATTTTATTTCAATATTTATAAATTTAAAAAAAGTGCAAATGTGGGTACGATTTTCATTTCTTTTTTACAATGTAAGAAGGCAAACAAACAGATGCATTTTTTGATAATAAAAATGATGAGTATTCATTTGTAAGGAGTTAAGGTGTTAACGGATATTAATGCTGTAATGGCAGGAATAGAAAACTAGTTGTTGAATAGTTGTTAAATCATCGGCTGTATAAATTATATTTTTTTACTATTTTTTAAATATAAATATAGTTTTAAAAAATAGTAGAAAAACAGTTAATGTGTCATATGTGATGTTAAAATATTTTTATGTATTAGTATTAAGAATACTATAAACTTTAATTTTGGTAGAATTCAACAATAGGCCTGACATTTTGGCAACAGGACAGAGATGCACATGTAACTAGACATGGGTTGAGCTACAAATTTTTGACTTGGGCTGCAGCTCTGACTCAGTTATGTTATCTGAACAATTGAACTGGTTCAGAGCTAATTACTCATCTCTACATGTAACCTCTACGGTGTCTATAGGCTCTCTAGGTCTTTTTACAATTAGGACAGCTGTGAACTTGTTCGCTTTATTATCACACAAAAAACTTAAATATTATACAGGGTTACATCTAAAGCACCAGCCAAATTAAAAAAAAACGGTTCGGAATCGATAACGCTTTTGATTTATGAAAAAAAAGTTAAATTATAATTTTTGATCCGATGCAAAATACAAGACCCAAACAAAGCATAAAACTGGTTCCCACCGACCGCTGTGGCATTCCGAATGTTTTTTATGAATGTTAATATGTTGACAATAATATTTAAAATGTGTTAAAATTCGAAGTTACCCTATATAACATTTTTAATGATTTCTTTCTAGGTACGGCAATGGGCATCACTACCCGAGGCACCATTGACCCTGGCTGGCTGATTGCCACCTCTGGTGTAAATAGATAATTGGACTATTAGTTAGGACTTATTATAAGCTTTTTATGGATAAGATAGAAAATTAGTGCAGTGGGATGGTATTACATAGAGAATACTACTTTGACAGTCCAAACAATATATTAGGATCAATTCAAGCTACAAATTGCTTGAAGAGTTTACAAGCATTTTTACCGCTTGGTGTAAATTGATCCTTAGGTGTAATGAGTGAAGTCTTGATACTGTGTACTGCCAGCGACAGCCTTGTCAATGTCATTTATCTAATATTTATTGTTTTAAGATGAAGAGGATATGTTTTACTAGAGATGGGATGGATATTTACTTGGATAATGGTCCGCTACCGAATATCCGGTTTATTTCAATTATCCGGATATTCTCGTAAGTTAATGTATTGTATGTTGCTGTTTTTTTTTGCAGCAAAAATGCATGAAAATGAAACAATAGATGCATGAATGACATAATATTATGTTAGACTTTTGTTTCTTTATTAAAAGAATAGTAAAAAATCGTTGGATTTCGTCATGTTTAAACAAAAGTCTGTTCTTATATTAATATTTAACAAATTTGTATTTTCACAGTTTATTGAAAAAATACGATAAGTTGTTTATATCAATCCCGTCTCTAGTTGTGATATAGTATTTTTGTGACAAAAATTTAACTGGTGTAAGGGTGGGTGATGAGTTAATTTTTGAAGTTCATTGTTATCTTATTACTGTGACCATATATATTTTTTTATTAGCCAACACCAAATTCTTCACATATTAATCAGAGAAAAACATTTGCAACTGTAGTTCTTAAAGGTCTTGGGTTTAGAAATGAATTTGTCGATGATGATGAAAAATATCAGATTTTTTATCGATAACTTCGTACATCGATAAAATTGCATTCAACCTCCGTCAGTATTAATTTTTGTCACAACTCTATCGTAACGAAACTTTGCTACGATATAACGAACGAGAAGAGATTTTGTGTTATTACAATATATATGAACTACTTATTTTGATGTCGTTTTCTAATTGTTCATTCGTAGTTTTAGCGAGACGTAGTTTAAACTCCATCGTTGAGGCTCATACCATCTAAATGTAACATTAACTAAATGGTTTCTTCGCTATAATCTAAACTGAAGTCAAAAATTCTTTTATCATTATGTAAGTAAAAATAATATTTTTATTAAACATTTAAAATTATAATTGTCAATATTTATTTTAGTTGACATAGAGTATAACCAATCAAATAGTATTTTATGAATAACTCAAAATGTATACACAAAGCAACAGAAAATATTTCGATTTTTTTTTCATGGTATCAATAATTCGAACGCCCAAATGAGAGAAAATGATCAATAACATGAATGTATCTGTTAAAAATAATATAATTAAATATTAAATTACATGTAATCCTATTTTCCTCACTAGTTAGACATATTTGCTACGGCATATTTATAAACCATTTGTAATGTTGCACATTGACAAAATATATAAAGTAATAATATAGCAAGGCTGATGATAATATATTTTAATAGCATTTAGATTTCATATTCCTAATTTTTCTGCTAGAAAATATAAAAATAAGCGTATAATTTCGTACCAAATTTAGACAATGATTTAATAATTTTTAGTTTTTGTACTGTTGACAAAAGGAAAACTAACAAAATATAACAAACAGAATCATAAAACTGTTTCTGCCAAATTGAGAAGTGCTAGTCACTTGAAATGTGATAGTATACACTTAGCCTCAAGTGTTTTCTGGACCTTTCCAGATGTGGAAGCATTAACCATAGAAAGGGAGTGTGTCTGGCACCTGTTGCCATAGAGTTACGTTTTTTAATTTTTATTTGTTGGCAACATTCACGATCGATGACTTCATATTATGAGAGAATGCTGAGTTCGTAAAGTCAACTTGTAATTGTTAATTTTATTTTGTAAATAACACACCAACGTTGCTATTATAAAACTAGTTTGATAGGGATTGTAAATTCGTTTTTTTTTATTTATATTTTAAAATACAAAACAAACTTTGCATTTTTTTGTTAACTTGAATTCGTGTATTATCATAGTAATGATGCCGACGAGATAGATATTGTTAAATAATACTATTTGAGAAACATAAAGTTGCAATCCCAAATAAATTAGTTAATAAGAGCTCAAGAAATAGCATTTTGTAAATAGTGATAATATGGGCTTATATTTTTGTAAAAATTATGTGGATATGTTTACTGCATCACCTAGACATTTGCAAATTATTTTCTTCTTTATATATTAGAAATTATGGCGCTAGAACATATTATATGAAATTTAAATTCGATATATACAATTTGTATATGTAGTCACATAGTTAAAAAAATGTCCGAGCGCTTCTTATTATGAAAATAAAAAGTTTCATTTGTATCCCGCTAGTAGGTGGGTATTATTCTCAGATATTAATAAAATTGTTTAAAATATCGCATTGCCGCGACAAAGTATTGCATTTTTATTTTGTTTCCCAAACTGTAATACTTGTTGTATTGATAGTCTTAAAAATT
>DVZK01001035.1:0-10287 GCA_018236665.1 Calephelis perditalis
ACAAATTACTAATTGGAATTCTTGGTTACTAACAGGAACATAAAGTTGAGTTCACAATACTAACTTTTTATATTAAACTCACTACCTACTCCTACAATTTTAATAATCAGTCTCAATTCAAATCACTATAATCACAGATATCAGTAGGGTCACTTTCAACAAGTCCGATTTTTTTCATATCGATGGCGTGGTATTTTCATTTATTTGTTTAAGAATATGTATATTTTATTGTGTTACTTTACTTACTTATTATGAGCAAAATTCATAATCATAACGAAAATAAAAGAAAATATCGATATTGAAAAACAAACATGTGTACAATTCACACGTGGTAGAAGTGAAACCTTCAAATAAGAAACACTGTATAATGCTTCCTATCTCATTTTCTCCCAAGTTAAATCTTATTTATGTGTCTGTCTCTTTTTACTGTCGCATTTTCGTTTAATGGACTTAAAAATCACAACGATGCTAAATAAGTTTTCACTACAAAAGTGGACTTGTTCAAAATAACCGAGTAAAACATCGCTTAATTAACCTAATTAAAAATCAGTCTTATGTAAATCACGCTAAATCACATTTTAAACTGAAAGTCTATTAAAAGTTAAAAATAACCATCATGTTGTCACTAACGCGTTGAGAAAGCTACTGACAATGACAGCGCAGACATACATAGTTAAAAGTAGATTTTAAAATTTATGAGATCAATTATTATCACCAAAACAAGGAGGACAAATGAAATCAAAACAGACTGTCCCACTACATTCCAGACATATATCACTTTTACAAACCATGCACTTGATTTTACTCTTTACGTCTTTTTGACACAACTTACAGATAATTGTAGTTTTTTTAAGTTTGTTAGAAGATGCATCGTTGTACAAAAGAGACCTAGCACATATTTTTCTTGATCGTGGTGGGGAATCTCCAGGATACTTAACACGAACGCGTTTTTTCACACATTTGGGAGTTGAGACTACTGGAGAATCAAAACTGTTGCCCACATCATCGAAATTGGTATCAAGATCAAAACTCAAATTAGTAAGATCAATTTGCTCGGTTCCAAAATCAATTGACAGAGATGGAGATGGTAAAGCGTATTCTAACTCCGAAGGTGCAGCTATAACAATTGGTTGGTCCTTAAAATCAACCTGAATACTTGAGCTAGATTCATAAGGGTCTTCTTTAACAAAGGACTTATTAACTCTATCATTACTTAAGACACTTAAAACGACTTCCTTCTTTGATTTAGTTGTTGAGCTGGATTCATTACGAACAAGTTTATGTAATTTAGGGCTATGGCAGTTACATAAACCGGCCTTGTCGCCACAAAAACAACTAAGCAAGCGATATTTGATGGTATTTTCGATTGATGAAATTATCTGATGTAATTTCAACGTTGCAGGCACAGGAGTGATATTAGATGGCATAATTTTAGCAATATTTTTTAAATCCGTATCGTTAACATAAAAACATTTTACAGTTTTCATTACGTTCAATAAAACATTATAGGCTTCTGTTGCATTTGTGATATCACAACCGTAGGAGACTCTCTTATCTAATTGGCGTTTTACACTGCCCCCGACACCATCGGCCACACTTTTACCATGGCCACTTTCTGAGAACGACCATGTAGAATAGTCAAGTTTTAATTTATGTGTAAACAAATTTAACAAGAAGAAATTCTTTTTTTGTCGATACTGGCTAGTAGGGCCGTCTGAAAAAAAATGAATAACGGAAATTTCAGGGTAACACTCTCTAGCATATTTAATTACGGGTAGTAAATGTGCCCAGATAGCTTCAGGTTCATGGCAATTTTCATCTGAAACGGTCGCAAATGTTTGGCACTTATCATTAAAAAATATTGCACCTGTATGGAGAGTTATAGAATTTTTGGATGCACCAAAATGAATTGACTGAACCTCATGTGCGTACTTACAATCATAGTTTTCAGAAAAATCACATAATATTGCAATCTCATTACTTTTTAAATTCTGAACACATTTTCGGTACTGTTTGTGCTGCTCTTTCCAGTTATAAAAGTGCATTTTAAAAAGTGGTATTTTTTCAAGAAATAGGTATGTTAATTCAGCGACAGTACCAACCTGTTCTTGCTTAGTTGTTTTTTTAGTTACACATTCTTTACTAGCCTTTTGGTATTTGTGGTCAAGTCTTACCCATTGATACCACTTAATATTATCATTAGCTTGAGTATCATCAAATTCCAAGCGAGGAGTTTGGCAAATCTCACAGAAACCGTGCATACAATTAAATGAAGTAATATCACAAGAAAAAGACTTGACAATTTCGTCAATATTTTTGTAAGAAATTATTGATCGTAATTTCAAAGCAGTAAACATATATTCAAAATTGCTGTGTTTTATACACATGCACGTATCTCTTGCAGCACGGGTGGGCGCTATAACATAAAAAGGCCTACAACGATAAAATGTAGAAAAACTTATTTTTCCGCCTTCTTCCCTATACATACGATAAGTGTTCAGAAGTGTGTCCAGCAAATACCTAATTTGCATCTTCTGTTTGTTTCTGGTTTTGCACTCTTTACGGCCAGCTGCACATCTAGATACGTCATCTCGGAGATAGAACGCCGCAATGCTTTCTCGAACCTTAAAATAAGAACCAATGAAAAAAAAAATTAAATCTAGTTGTTTGTGAATACTAAAAAAAATTAAATTACTCAGCAGTAGAATTTAAGTACTGGCTTATAATAATAAAAAAAAACCTTTAATATCCTATCGTTGTCTCTACTCCGGTTGAAAAATCTTATTTTAGTTTTTAGACCCAACATTTGCGGCAGTTTTAGCACGTTTGATCCAGATTTTTGAGAAACTTTAAAAGCTACTTTTTTTAATAATCTTCTTTCCTTAAGTGTCTTGGAATCTGCATAAGTCTCCTTTACTGCATCTTTCAAATTCTCCAACTCTTTTTGAGTTTCACTTTTAGCAGTTTCCAAATGTTTTGCTTTTTGTTTAGAGCGGGTTAACTGCTTTCTAAGACGAATAATGACTGTATTTAACCTTTGAAGTTTTTTTTGTGCCATGCAATAATTAGAACATATCCTTTGTAACTTTTTATTCAGTTTATTACTCTGCTTCCTAATTTTATTTGTTGATATAGGTTCTTGATTAACTGATGCTTTTTTTCTTTCTTTCTGTATTTTTTTCTGTTGTCTCCACTGCTCCCTTTGCTTTTTTTTCTCGTTATCATCTAAATCAGCAATTTTTTTCCTTTGCTTTCTAACTAATTCTCTTTGTTTCTGTTTATATCTTTCATATTTTTCAGGATTCTTCTTTAACTTTTCTCTAAATATCCTAGCTCGTTCAGCTCCGGTAAGTGCCATTTTTGTTTTTGTAAATATAGGGTGGTAACTTTGTTAGTTATTACAATAATCACATTCGTTTTCCGGTAAATAGTCATAAACAGCAAATAATGAACAGGTTCGGCACCAAAAAATGTGTGATTCAATAGATGAATTATTTGTCTGTCACTAAAAATAACAAAATGATTTGGAATTCCGGCGTTAGTCAATGTCTAGAAATACTACCTTTATTTTCAATAAGTGTGTTTACTGCTTATTTCTGCTAAGTTCGTTATGTCGAAGATCTGCAATGCAACACAAAATTCAATTTCGAATGCATCGTGCATAAAAGTCTATAATGTCATAAGAAAAATGGTGAACATACACAAAAAATACATATAGCCGAACATAGAACCTCCTCCTTCTTTGATGTCGGTAACAAATGGTTTCAGTATGAATATTACATGAGAAGTATAAAAAGTGGGCAATTTAAAAAAATATTCAATTTTTATTTTTAGCTTACTGAGTACTAGGCCTTATGATTCCAGTTAATAACAAAATCCATTCCGGCTATATATAACGTTACTCACTTGATGTTACGAAAGTACATTTTCTGACTTGATACCACAAAATTTTACATAAAACGCACTAAAATTTACGATTGTTTAATCTTCAATTATTTTTAGACACTTGGTATAAAACTATATGCAATATTCGTGTTAAAACATCAATATTTATCATTTAAAATCAATTTACTAATCGGAACACGTTATTGCAGACACACTGCTCTGAACACTAAGTAACGTAAATTACCAATCATAGAGGCCCGAAAAAGAAACGGAAACGATGTTAAACTGTCCGAAAGTGGTTGCCACACTAAAAAATATTTTTATTTAGTATATTTTTCTTTTAAAGTCGCCAAAAATCGTAGTTACTAACTGGGAATTCCGGTATAATCAGAATTCTAGGACAAAATTAAAATTGATTAATACACTTATTTTTATATAAAACCCAGATAAAAGATGTTAAAAATGTAAATTTCATATTATTTTAGACAAAACCAAGTAATTTTAGTATAAATATGATGAGAATATTTGGTGATTATGGCACCTCAAAGTTAGGAAGGTATGCATGGGACATAATGAAATTGGGGTACATGTAGTTACATTTTACACACTTTTTTTATATTAAGCTTTTATTTTAAATTATTTTTCTGTTTAAATTTACTTTTGATAAAATTTGCTAACGATTCCTATGTAAAACATGATATTTTCACTTATATTTATTAAATAGGATAATTAATAAGTCAGTGGACACTAGGTTCTGGTAATGGTCAAAAGATTTGAAAAATGCCCATATAACTCAAATAAAGCTTGTGGTAGCAGGAATTGGCGTAGTGGCATGAATGCAATGATTACTGCCATTTGCCTTGTTTTGTACAAGATTAAAAGAGCAGTTTCAATCTACCCTCATTTTTTATCTTTTTGTTTAAATATCGCTTATGCTTAATAACCCAACGTTAATAGGGCTGTGGTAATACAAAAAAATTGGGTTATTCCGTTTCATTGAAATCCCTTAAACTAAGGTATCCAGCACCGAGCCTTGTTTATTTATATACAAAGCAATAATATCTCCTTATCGTTTCTTACGGCAACAGTCGATCCATTTTTGCCGCAGCCTCTTACACGGAAAGTGGCTGCAAAGTTGACCAAATTATAAATGTATCCAGCCAAACAGAATGTGGTAAGCACTTGGTTCCACTTCACATCTAAGTCCGAGACCTGAGGGCCGATTCCATATAGATAAAATACGGTACGGTAAGAAAATAATAAATTAAGGTCAAAATCCCTCCTATTTTATACATTTAGGTCAAAATCCCTCCTATTTTATACATTTAGGTTAAAATCCCTCCTATCTTAAATAGAAACCAAATAGAATCTATATAGCCTACAAGACGTTGCTTAAAGACTCAAGTAAGATTTTAGCAAATATTTTTACTACATTTTTTTGTTTCAAACGTTTCTGTTGTTATTTGTCCTAGCTAGGTCCTAGCTTGTACAAACGCAAAAATAACTTTCATCGAGAACCTACTATTAGTAGAATTATAGATTTGGTGTCATGAGTATTAGAAACCTCGTTGAATTTTGAGGGTCAAAAATAAAATGAATTTTTCGATTATATATCTTTTTTTGAGAGGAGAAAGAGGAAATTTCTGATTCGTTTTTAAAATGGTTGTAAGCTTCTGATGTGAACTTGCAGTACGACCATGGACATTCAACATAGCTTTTGCCAAATAACTTCACAACATCGTCCCAACTTTATGAACCACAACATAATGACCAAGATATAAATGGATGTCTGGTGTACACAATTTTCGAATAGTTAACTTAAATTTTGATTAATTAGTCTTTTTTGTGAAAATAAATTTCAATTCTTCAACTATATGTGACTAGATTTAAATATCAATTAATGCAGTGATAAAGAAAGATAACACATACATTGTTTATTCAGAAAAACATCTATCGTTCCACGTCATTGAAGAGCACTCAAAAAAATAGAAAAAATAGACTACATTAGGTATAGAATCAATTCCTTTTAATATCCCGAATATAAATATGCAAGTAAATATAGAAAGAAAAGCAATATTAACTTGTATAATAAAAATCATAAAACAATAACATACAATTAATGTAAACGAAGACTATTTATTTTACAATCATAAAAATCAAAATTAAAAATAACGATTTATTCATTTTATTAATAATTCTCTGAAATAAATCGGTTGTACAAAGTTTCGTCGTTAAAATAATACAAAAAATAAAAGCTAAAATTTCAAATATTCATAAAGAAGCTGGAAACAAATATAAGATATATAGTCTATTTACAAAAAGAAATTGCACTTAAAATATATTCAAGATCAATTTATGAATCTATTAGTAAAGTAGTACTACAAGCAAATACATTGTCAGAGACAAGAGATTTTCAGATAATAGATAAATTAATTCTAACTAAGAATGCAAAGCTGGGCTAAACTACGAAAGTAAAATTATACTTCAGGATTATCGTTACGGTTCACTAATATCAAATTAACTAATATAAAATTTAAAAAAACAAAATGAGTGAAGAACCACATGAAAGACATAAAAAAATACCACGACAATGATATAATAATCCTATTGTAATACAGAATAATAAAGAAACTTAAGGAATAATATCTAATTTACTGTAACTTAATACAGGTACAAATAAATTGGACATGCTATTAAAAAAACCCACATGATAAGTAACGATGGTATAACAATACAGAAGCATTATTTTAAATAGAAATCCTTACAAACTTGTAGTTAATAATAATATGTATGAGACATTATTAAACACAGCATAATATGTGTAAGGAGTGTATATGTATAAACACTACTCTATACATGACCATATTACAACTATTTAATACTAAAAGATTGAAAAAAAAGAAGCCCAGCGAATAACTGCAGAATGTGGCCTGGTGGATAGGTCAATAATAATGGTACATTTTTAAAAATAAGTCTAAAAAGTGATTTGAATTACATATTTACTTTTAAGATTTTTGATAAAAACTGTAATAAACATTGAACTGGCATATTTGCAGTAGTTATCCAATTAAAGTCAGAAAAAAATACAATTTCAAATACAGTAAATTCAGATCATGCACTTCTAAGTGACTACATGCTCATGCTTGTGATTCGAGTATTTAGAAGACTACTATTGATAATTTAAAAATTTGAGGTGGAAGCTCTTTGACATTATTAGTATTCCTAACTGCCAGGCCACCTCAGGATAATTGTTGTGCTCACAGCGACGGTGGAGCCGTTCTTGCCAACGCCGCCGGCCGCGATGGCGGTGGCTAAAGCAGTGAGGGTAATCACCGCGCCTGCGATAGCGGCTCCTGCCAGCGAATACCGCATCTCCAACGTACCAACCTATGAGCCAATGTTTCAGTGCCCTCATTTTTATAGTATATAATGTTATATACTTAGAGGTGTGATCCTCAAACTACTTGGTAAAGTGTAATTGGGGACCACGAACACCAAGTTAATAGAAGCGTATTCACTCTTAACTTGTATAACAGAATTAATTATTTAACAATTTACTCAAAACTATTTTCTCATATGACTAAAATATTAAATTGTTCAATTTGTTATGAACTATTTAAATATTTCATCTCGCATTATGTATATTTATTTATTATATTTTTTTAATTAAACACATGAAAATGTGTGGAACTAAAGAAACCAAAGAACTTGAAAAGCTATAGTATCTTTATGAAATATTTTTTATTACTGCTTAAAAATGATTAGTAGCATCAACATCACTTTTTTTTTTACTTTTATGAAAATAAAAGTTTTACAAATACTATTATATGATGGGCAAAAAGTTTAACAACACTATTATTCTATTTTAAAAGTTATCACACCCGAATACTTCTAATCTACACAGCTCCTTAGTAGAGCTAGAGAGAGTAAATATTCAAACAGTGCTTGAGAAGAACTTGATTTTACACGAAGCAGTATTATTTTTACTATTTATCTATTATTTTTATTTTTTATTATTATTAGTTATTCTAGTATACTTATGATAAGTATCATTCATTTTGTATTTAATAACTCATCTGATTATACACATTATTAAAAACTATAACTAAGATCGCCTACGATATTGTATATATTATTTACCTACATTTTTTATGAATTTATTAGTAATAAAACGAAAATAACGCGTGGCTATGTATTTATTTCTCTGTAAATAAAATACGAGTAGTTTTTCCATTTGTATGGTCGATAAGATTTTCATTCAGTACATTCTTTACTACAGCGTACCATTTCAAAGAAACGCACTAATTATGTTTCATTTAGTATTGCTGCATTATTTAATGGCTCATTATTGTGTGTGTCGGAGACAAGAATCCTCTCTGGGTACAGATACAGAAAGCTGCTGAAATAGCCCTTTAATTTGCAGTTTCAATTAACCATAATCGTGCATGTCTGTATTAATAATGCAGTATTTTCATGGAATTTCATTTACTACCATTAATAAGCTTATAATAAGCATATGTAATAAATATATATTGGAATCCAAAAGAAATTCGTTGTATTAATATATTTAAATGTTTTTTTGTTATCATGCGAAACATAACTTTGTAAGTAATAGTTAATATATTTGCTTTTGTTAACAGATATTACACTTCATGTGGGCATTTTTAAAATGCTTACTTTATTTTCGTATTTTCTGTCGTGGTTATTTTACAGTTAATTACAGGAAATACTATTAGGTACTATCAGGTTTGTACCACATTGCGACGATATATTTAAAGTATCGTTAGATTAACCTTTAGATACTTAACCTAAATGCTCAACATTTGAAAAAATATAATTTACAAGTTTTTATAATATTTCTTACATTTTAAAAACATATGTTTAAAATGATTTCTATGAATAAATATCGTTGGATATTACCGTAATCATAACCATATAAATTGCGCACTTGGGGGTTAAATCTGTTATTTTTGTCAACCCCAACGGACAACAATGGTGCTATGTTTATCGTGTCTGTGTGTGTCTGTATGTGGCATCACAGCTTTTGAACGGGTGGACCGATTTCGGTGTGGGTTTTTTGTTTCAGAGCTGGTGTGATCGAGGTGGTTTTTAGCTACATGTAATTTTTATTAATTCTGTTTAAAGTATTTATTTATTTTATACATTTTCAATTACATTAGTGCATGTATTAGACATAGAATCAAGCCAACTCGGATAGATAAGTATACCACGTTTCTGTGTGCGTATCTTCAAAGATTAATCTAACGACTTTATTAGTCACATTCTTGGTCTTATGCACATGTAACTCATGTAATTTACATTTAACTTGCGCCACTTTAATTTAAGAACTTTCTAATTAAATTTAAAATTCTAAACCAATTATTTCGAGCAGCATTTGTTTGATGAAAGCGTGCCTGACATACTTTTTTGCATGTGCAATTTGCTTACGCAACTTTTTTTTTATCTGACAACATTAAAATAAGTTAAATTAAAATATTTTTATTGGTAACATTACCTGAGTGGCCCAAAAATTGGGTCCCAGTGTGGCCGACACTAAGTGTATGCCAATAATAGCATACTGGGCCTCAGTGACATCGATGCGACCCATTTTGAGGGTCCCCGTCACGTATGCTTGCCAGTGCGCACAGTAAAATAATGCCATAGCGCAGAAACACTGGAAATAAAAAAAAACAAACATCAAGTAAATGGTTGTAAACTTAAGTCACGATGTATATTTTTATTTTATCTGTAGTCTAGCTATCTGGTTCGACGCTTCGGCTATCCTAAAGCGCAGAAAGTGCAACGTGGGCAAGGCACCATTAATATCACTGGTGTTTATAGTTAGCGTAATATTGAAAACATTGCGAAAGCGGTCTCCATTTTATTACTATCCTTTATCAATGAACATTATTTTTTACTTTCTACTTTTAACCATTCAATATAATACACAAATAATCTTTACATACTTATAAAAACTTATAAAAATGGATCCCCATTTAATGTGGTCATTGCATCAAGCCTGAACGGATGGACCAATTTTGCTAATTGTTTTTTTGTTGTATTGGTTACTACCAGGGGAAGGTATCAAACTGTCAGTAAAACAGGTGTCTATTTTTTTATTCTAACAGGTGTAAGGTGGTTAAATTATAGTGAGAAATTAAAATATTTAGACTTTCAACCTTTCTATAAATTTACTCTAAAGCTTTACTTTTACTAGGCCGTAGAGTTTCACAGCGACTCGCTCGGATTGGTACCACCGCCTATCTTCTTGCCACCATAACGTCCAATACTTGCCGTTGATGTGTTCTGGTTCGGAGGGTAAGAAAGCCGATAAACTTACTTTTGCTCGAGGCCTAACATCCCGGCCTCAGGTTGGCAACGCACCATTACCACCTTTGGTGT
>DVZK01001036.1:0-10285 GCA_018236665.1 Calephelis perditalis
CCCGGTTGGCGATAGGCTTGCCACCAATCACATTGTGGGACTTAGTGTCTTCGGCTAGTCGTGGGTGTCCTGGTTGTGCCTCTGTCTACATCTTCGGGGATATGGGCTTGGAGATACTTACTTACTTACTCTATCTTAATCGTAGTTTTAAGATTGACTGAAATGGTTCAGTGGTTTCCGAGGTCTTCCCAAAAAAACATAATTTCCTTTTTAAAAGGGTGTAAATGATCTTTATTACTTCTTTTGCTTTTTGGCTTGATTTGAAGGAAACTTTTATGGTAAGAGTTTGTTTTTGTTATGAACATAAATTTAAAACATTTTTTGTTTTTTTTTAAAAAAGGTTACAACTTTCAAAAACTAAGTAGAAGAACATAAGTGTGATTTTTTACGCAAATTGTCAATTCTTAATTTAAAGAATAATTCAGAAGTTAGTTTATAAAAATAAATTAGTAACCTAGTGTACATTTTGTAAAAACATTTTTAAAGTCCAAAAAATATCTTTAACAAAAATGTGTTGCCTGTAGATAATAATATACGGATATTTTCCCGTATTATGTGACCGAGACAAACGGCAGCTTGTTAGCGGATACACTTTGGTAATTGACACTAATGTGACAAATTTGTGGTTTATAAATATTATATCAGAACAACTTCCTCTATTATTAAATGTATTCGGAAAATTGGCGAAGAAAACCGGATAGCCTATTAAATGATATTGTATTTTCTTTAACTATTAAGATTACTGGATTTATGTACAGTATACACAAATACATAATACATATCTTTACGCTAAGTTCCTTAAGCGGTATGCAGAGAGTATTGAGTGCTAAACCTCACGACTCTAGCAGACCTGTCTGGCTTCCTTCGTATCACCGTTGACACACAAACATGACGGTTTATGAGACCCTTGACACGACCTTTGGATAACCAAGAGTGATTTTTTTGTAGTAGTCAAATTAGATAAAGTATGTCAGAAAGGTACCTTCACGTCATATCCCTGAGGACGTTGGCAGACCCATAACTAGAGCAGTAACGATAAGTAGCAAGTAATTTGTTCGACGATGTGATAGGTGTCAAACCTATCATCGACTTGGCACAGATAATAGAAAATTATACTACTAGATTGCTTCAATAGTAAATATACCCTTAAAACGTAGACAGATGTACAACCAGGGTACCCATAACTAGTCGGAATACCTATCGTATTCCCGTAATTTGATAGGAAACCTTCCTCCAAATGAAAACTTATCCAATTGCAGTCAACATTGTTTTGGTGAAAGAATTAAAACCATTTGTATTGGAAAATCGATTCAATTTTGACAATTCTTTTATTGTAAATATACCATTTGATGGTAATTTGTTCAGCGCTTATACAATGTTATCTAATAATACAAATTTATTTGTTTAATTAGAATACATTGAATGTAATAGAAGTTAGCTTTGTGCTTATTATTTCTATACAGGGAATTAATTTTGTAATCGAACAATATTAATATACTGTTTATTAATACACAAGAATGAAGCAGTACAGCCTATAATATCTTAAAAAACAAAATAACACCATCTGCCTTCCAGCCAGGCAGCTCGTAAAAGGCGAGCATAGGCTTCCCGTCATTAACACCGTGACATCTGACTAGGTGGTAGAGTTTAGCAGCGACTCATCCGGATTGATACCACCGCCTTACCTATTCCTGCCACCAAAACGTCGCGACGTGTTCCGGTTCGGAGGGTAAGGTAGCCGGTAAACTTACTTTTGCTCGAGGCCTAACATCCCGGCCACACCACATTAGGTGTCTCTAGGCGGCGTGAATATCTTACCATCAGTAAATCCGTCTACTTATTTGCCTTCATTATAAAAAAAAGTGTTTTTGCCTTATTAACACAGGGTATAAAAGGATGTCCTTGGACAAGTAACACATAATGAACCTAACCCCAAAGTAAGCTAATTATATGCTTGTGTTATGGGTGTTAGTCAACGATTGTAATACATAAAAATACTTAGACAACAGAATAAATTTAGTAGACGCCCAGAACATTACAAAAAGTATTGTTATTAGCAAAAAATGTTAGCAAATAAATGAACCTCGAAATATTTTCCTAGTCACATTATTGGAACAAGCGGTAGAGCTTGTTAGTGGATACATATTTTCTGAGTTTGACACTTATATCTTACAAACAATTACATTTACACTACAAACACATTTATATCTTCACACCTTATATCATGTAGACAAGGCAGAGAGCATTGCAATAGGGTAGGCATACGTACATACATATCTTCACGCAAAGTCACTTACGAGGCAGACAGAGAGTATCGATTGCCAAATCTCACGATCCTTCACATTCATTACCCGTTTCGGAGACTCTTGATACCACCCTCGGATAGTATCCAAGTAATCTGATAGTGGAATGTTAGCCTTGGTCTCCCCGGGTGCATCCACATTCACATCGTATATCTGCTTCGTCAATCTTTCATCTGTCATTCTTTCCACATGAACCAGCGCAGCAAACCCTTTCGCATTTTAAAACCAACACTTTCTTTCAATCTCACTCTTTCTCGGATCTCACTGTTACGAATGCCGTCGGTGTTGCAATTCTTATAAACCGACGTCGCTTCCTCTACATTAATTGCTTTGTTCATAAAACACACGGACTTAATTTAAGATCAGAAAGGTTAATCTTGAATCTCGATTTCATGGAAATTGAAAATTAGAATCGAATATGTTATTTTGAATACCCTTGAACATAGTATGGATTATTAACATTTTGTTCCATAAAATTTAAAAAATCTGATAAAATCGTTTATTGTGTATCACTAACCAAATAACATAACTTCCGATTCCAATTTCTAGTTTGCATGAAATCGAAATTCAAGGGTAGCCCTACAGTTTGTGTAATTCTATCTTGTTATCTATCTTTATATATATAATTCTTGTGTTTGTCACTGAACTCCTTCTAAACGACTGGACGGATTTTGATGAAATTTTTTGTGTGTATTCAAGGGAATTGGAGAATGGTTTAGATTCACAATTTGGTGTCCTGGAAAATGTTTTTTAAATTATTTTTTTAACAATTAGTAGTCGTTGATTTTGGAGTATTTCACATTGGATCCGACGGACTGCGCTACTATCGAAGCATTAATATCAAGCGATACGAAGTTTGCTGGGTCAGCTAGGTACATATAAAAATCAATGTCACTTTTCTGTGTAATTTTAAAACTCAAGAACGGGCTCACCTATCCAAACTAAACGTTTTGGCTTTGTTTCTACTATTTACTACATGGTTTAGTTGAAGTTTTCATAAAATCGGTCAAGCGGTTCTTCATTTATCACATTGTTTGTAACAAATGAATTCAATAAATGGCGGATCATTTTGGTAATGGGTATGTTTCAGTCAAATTAAAACTTTTCAGGTGGGGATTGTGCTGACATATTTAAATTATTTTTCATTAGTTTTTTATTTATTTTTTTGTTTTGTAGTATTATTTCATTCATGCGGTCATTTATTTTTAGATGTGCTTCAAATCAAATCAAATTCTTAAAGATAATTATTGATTCGTGTTTATATTTTTAAGCATATTGTTTAAAACATGACTAACTTTATGTTGCCTGTTCCAGAGTTGTTACCCCTAGCCGTTTGTTTATTGATGCTCAAAATTGAAAATCAAAAAAATATTGATGATTTTTTTTTATTGATTATCAAACTATTTGGGATTACGTTTTAAAGCAGCTAGCAATTAATAAAGTATTTTTTGTTTGACTATATGAATTTGACGTTCTAATATATTTTTAGTATTTCAGTTTCGTTTCGTTCCGTTTAGGCCGCTACTTTTTTAGTTCAAATTTAAACTTGAAAATTACAATAACCCTAAATAAAACTTTAAGGATTTTGTTTGTTTTTGTAAAATTATAAAAAAGAAATGAAAATTGCTCAAGCCTTTTGAGACCTGTTGTAAAATTCCCAAACGACCCCGTGGTCAGCTAAATGTGTTTCCCAATAAAACAATCATATAGCTCGGAGAAAAAGATTTATTGCAAGGAATCAAAGTTTTATATACAAAATAACAAGTTACATTATGGTAGCGCGATTTACTTTGGTGTAGTGACATCTAGATTTACATTCAACATGCCGCCCACCAAGAACAACAGTGATTGTTCTTAACTATACCGCCCACCATAAAAATAGGAGGCATTAAACTATGCCTAAACACATGTTTTCATTACATTTAATAGTTAAATTTGCGATAAATTCCTAAAAAGTAAGTAATACATAATTAGTAAATACAATCATTCAGTCACAGGTAGTACACATAACTTAACAATGGGTCTCTTGATCAGAGAACCCTTAGACTTTAAAGTCACGACACGGGTAATGCCATCCAAACCAGGATGTTTTGCGACTACTTTGCCCAAAAGCCACTGGGCTGGTGGAAGATTATCTTCCTTGATAAGAACAACGTCATCAATTTTTGGCTCTGGATTGATTTGCGACCACTTGTATCTTTGTAAACAATTCATCAAATACTCATTGGACCATCTTCGCCAGAAATTTTGCAACATACGTTGTGTCAATTGCCAGCGCTTTAAGCTACTCATATTGGATTGCTCGTAATTACGCTCAGGGACAACTATCAGTGGCTCACCTATGAGGAAATGCCCAGGGGTTAAAGGCAGAGGGTCATTGTGATCATTTGGTAAGATCGACAACGGCCTGGAATTTAGGCAAGCCTCTATTTGTGTTAAAACCGTTGTCAACTCTTCGAAGGTTAGAGTTGAATCACCAATGACTCGCTTAAGATGGAATTTAACCGATTTCACTCCCGCCTCCCACAATCCACCAAAGTGTGGAGCACGAGGGGGTATAAAGTGCCAAGTAACAGAATTACAACTGAGCCACTCTCGAATTTCAAGAGCAACGGATGATTGTTCTTCATTGACTAGTCTTTGCAATTCCTTGGCAGCTCCAACAAAGTTGGTTCCGTTGTCACTCCATATGTCACTGACATGACCTCTACGGGCGACAAATCGTTTAAATCCTGCAATAAAACCATCCGATGACAAATCGCTGATAAGTTCCAAATGAATTGCCTTGGTCACCATGCAAATGAAAAGACAAATATACCCCTTGTATGACTTGTTTCCACGACCTTTCGTAGCTCGCACATTGATAGGACCAGCGAAATCAACACCACTGCGTAGAAAAGGTTTAGCTGGAGTAATTCTGCTGCTGGGTAATTGACCCATGAGTTGTGATGCTTTCGCTGCCCCATACCTAGTGCAAATAACAC
This sequence comes from Calephelis perditalis, assembly GCA_018236665.1. NCBI lineage: Eukaryota > Metazoa > Arthropoda > Insecta > Lepidoptera > Riodinidae > Calephelis > Calephelis perditalis. The sequence goes on from DVZK01001036.1 coordinate 5,288, forward strand.
ATTTCTTAACATAAGATTTCACAAGAGCCTTTGCCGATATAATCCAGTATTTTGTACGTAGGTAATGCAACATTATAGTTGGACCGCCGTGCATAGTTTTTTTGTGTGCGTCGTCAACTATAAGTTTAGTTAAATGACTTTTATTAGGAAGAACGATAGGACTCTTCATATCATCTGACAATTGTTTAGCGTTTCTTATTCTTCCTCCTACTCTTAAAATACCTGCGTTGTCTTCAAATGGATTCAGCGCTTTTATATTGAATTTATTGAGTTCGGTTGCTTGACAGTGGCGGATACATGAAGCAAGAGCCTCATGTAGTTCCAAACTGGTTAAAAACGGTTTGAAGAATTGTTTTGTTTTGTTTTCTTTCAGATGAAGAAATCTGCGACAGTAAGCTATGACTCTTGTAAGTCGTTGTAGTGAAGAGAATCGATTCCAAATTTTATCGAGATTGTCATTGACTAAATTTGTCGCTATGTGAGTTTTAATCCCCTTTTGTTCCAAATCGGTTTGCGGCAATTTAGGTCTTTTAAAATTGATATGGTGTTCTTTAAGCCATATAGGACCATGAAGCCACATACCATTTTCTACTAATTCTGTAGGATTACAACCTCTTGACGCTATGTCTGCAGGATTTTGAGTGGATGCTACATGTGACCATTGTCTATTGTCAAGCCTTGAAAGAATTTCTGATGTCCTATTACCGATAAATGTTGTCCACCGGCTTGGGTGACTGCTTAGCCATGATAGCACTACAGTGGAATCTGTCCATCCGTAAATTTTATGTTGATTAATATTTAATGTGATGGCTACCTCTGTGAGTAACTTGGCAAGTAAGACTGCTCCCATCAACTCAAGACGAGGAATGGAGACCTGCATCGTTGGAGCCACCTTAGTTTTTGCTGTAAGCAGATTAACGTGTACATTGTCAGCTGCATCAATAATTCGCAAGTATACTACTGCAGCGTAGGCAGTGTTGGAAGCATCACAAAATCCGTGCAGCTCCATACATACGTCATCTGTTTTAGCTGATACCCACCGCGGTATGGATATTCTATCTAGGTTTGTCAAATTATTTCGGTAAGTATTCCATTCTTTCAATAATTCATCAGGTAACTCCTCATCCCAATCAATGCCAGCTAACCACAACTTCTGAATCATCATCTTAGCTAATACAATACAGGGTGCGACCCATCCTAAAGGGTCGAACAAACGAGATATTTCAGAAATTACTTTACGCTTAGTAAATGATTCGACTGGAGATGGGAGAGATGCAGCGTAATGAAACGAATCTGAGTCTTTGTCCCAGGTAAGACCTAGTATTTTTACTATATCATCCATTCTTATGTGACGTTCGTTTTCTTGACTTTCCCGTTCCTTCGTCCAAAGTTTTGTTAATTCCTTATTATTTGATATCCACTTCTGTATTTCAAACCCACCTTTGCTTAGTAACTCCTTCATATCCCTGTATATTTCCTTTCCTTCCTCTACTGTTTGACACCCAGTTAATAAGTCATCTACATAAAAATCTTTCTTTACTCTTTCAGACGCATTTGGATATGCATCACCTTCGTCGAGTGCCAGTTGCTGTAGCGTCTTTACAGCTAGGTACGGTGCTGATGCCGTGCCAAAAGTAACCCTCACTAATCGGTATTCTTTTATTTTAGATTCCGGGCCATCTCTCCACACCAACCTTTGGAAGTCAGCATCCTCAGAAGTGACCAGAATCTGTCTGTACATTTTCACGATATCTGCACTTAAACAAATTGGATGCATACGCCATCTCATAATTATATGTCGTAAGTCGTCTTGAAGTGTGGGACCGACCATCAATGTGTCATTTAGTGAGACTCCGTTACTGCCTTTACATGACGCGTCAAACACTACCCTAACCTTGGTGGTTGACTTATCTTCCCGGATGACAGCATGATGTGGAAGATATACAGATTCAGATTTTTTCGGATCATCTGGGGCTATTTTCTCCATATGATCAAGATTCAAGTATTCATGAATTACCTCGGAGTATCTAGATTTCATTTCAGGATTCTTCTTGAAACGATTTTCTAGATGATAAAATCTTTTAGTAGCAATGTCCCTTGAATTACCATATTTACACTGAGGATTATTCTCTCGAAAAGGGAGACGTACGATGTACCGACCCGTTTCATCTCTACGTGTTGTTTGCTTATAAAAGTCTTCGCAAAGTTCTTCTTCTTGAGTGCGAATTTTTGTGTCGAATGAATCATTTTCTATTTGCCAGAACTTTTTGAGCATTGCATTATCGTCGTCCTGGCAATGCATACTGATAATGATGTTATGATGACAGTGTGCTGAAGTCTGACCATCACCAGAAAAGTGTGTTGGACCCGACAAGATCCATCCTAAAGCTGTGTGCTGAGCAGTTGGTAAGCCTTTAGGACCCTTGATCAAACCTTCTCTTATAATATCACTGTACACATCTGCGCCGAGTAAAATGTCTATTTTATTCGGTGTATGAAATTCTGGATCAGCTAGTTGTAGATGAACTAGATGAGGCCAGTTATAGTTATAAGGTACTTTCTCCGATGGAAGAAAACTTGTAATTGCACCAAGTACATGGGCACGAACTGTCACTTGGAAATCTTGATTATGACGCGATTGAATATTAATCATTACGATGTACTTTGAGGACAAGTGTCCCCTATCGCCTCCTAATCCTGATATTATACTTTTATTTGGTATTTTTCTAAGACCAAGTTGTTGTACCGTCGACTCTGTTATGAAAGACGCCTGCGAACCCTGATCTATAAGAGCTCTAAGCAGGTGTGCGTAACCATTACTTGCCTTTGCTTCAACAAGAGCGGTTGCTAACAGAATCTGCTTAGGTGCCGATTTCTTCGAGAAATATGCTGAAACATTAGTTGGTGATTGTGGACTGTATGATACTGTTGCGTTTGGTGCACTTTCTTCATTTACCTCCGCCGGTAGTAAAGATTGTGATTCGTTACTACACGTATCCGGGGTTGTATTGGGGTTGGGATGGAGCAATGAGTGATGCTTATGTTTACAAATGCGACAAGTGTTATTTGACCGACAGACTTTAGCAGAGTGATTGTAACCTAAACAATTAAAACACAATCCATTGGTTTGAACGAAATTATGCCGAGTGTCGAAAGACATCTTTGCAAACTCCTTACAATTGGCCAGTTTATGACCATCATTTTTACAAAAGATACAGTTTGAGTTTGTTGTTACATGCATCGCTTTGGGCTTATTGGCTACACTCGATCTAAAATTTTGCCTTCCATCTAGAAATTCCAAAGATCTGAATTTTGATTCTAAGAATTGAGACATTTGAATTAAAGTGGGTAACTCATCCACACCACTAATTTTAGTCTCCCATTGCTTACGCGACTCTGTGTCTAATTTTGAACAAACTATATATATAATTATTACATCCCAAGAGCTTACATTGATACCTAATCCTTTTAAGCCATTCAATGTATCATTAGTTACGTCCAATAAGTCCTTTAAACCCTTGCACGACTCCATGCTGATGCTAGGTTGATTCATGAATCTTTTTAAAAGAGAATTTACCAAGTATTTTTTATTATTATATCTACTATTTAAAGTGAACCAAGCATCTTCATAATTGGCTGACGTTACAGATACATGTCTTAATAATTGTTCGGCTTCACCGGATAGGTGTGTCTTTAAATAATGCATTTTTTGGACTTTATCTAGAGAGTTATTATTATGTATAAGGGATAAATATAAATCTTTAAACGTAGTCCATTCAGAATACGCTCCAGAAAAAGTTGGTATTGAGATTTTAGGTAACTTGATATTACACGCGACTTTTGACTCTACAGACTGTGAGCTAGAAGAGTTTGGAAGAAGCAAATTTAAGGCTTCTTCTAAATCTGACTTGTACATTACATACAGATCCTGTATTTGTTCATAAATATCATTTTTATAATAATCAGTTTCCAAAATAGCATCTATGTCTTCACATAATTTTCTGTGTGCATGGCTAACAATTTTCCACTGTTCCTCTAAATTGGTTAATCTAGTTTGCAAATAAACCTCCTTAGCTAATCGGTCTTTTGGCGATTTTTTGAAATTTGAGTATGCCTTTTCAATAAGGGCCTTAGATCCAAACTGACTTTTTATTAAAGCTAAAGACATTTTGCAAATTCGATCCATTAACCAAAATGAAATTTATATAATATTCAATAACGCTTAACGCTTTTTTAATTTCAATAGTTACTATAAATACTCTGCTCTGAACAGCTTAATAGTCAAATATCATTAAATTTCATTCAACTTAGAACAATCAAACAAGTTGAAATGTTGAAAAAATTACAAGTGTTTAAAAAATTAATTCACAAAAAATAAATCGGGCATAGGTTCCCCGTCGGTACAATATTTTCTTAAATTTAGTCTATGTTAATATTGAACATTGAAATTTCTACAAGTTAATTTTAAATCAGCAAATTTTTAAAGTCTTGAAATTTATAAGTTTAATATTCACTATACTTGTTGATAGAAACACTCGATACTAATGATAATCAAAGTACTCACGATTTGCCACAGCACTGATAACCAACCTCTCGGATGCAATGTCTCTGTCTTGTTCCGAACTCTGCTATGTCAACTGTGATGTTGGATGTTGTTCACGTCACTGCGCCACCACTGCTAAACTGCTCCTGTTCTCCTGCCTCTACTGCTTCCTCGGCTGCTCGAGTACCCCTAGGACTCGTCCACACAACCACCCTTGACGATATGACGTCAGGTGTTCGCACTTTCAATGACAAACTGTCACTCCTTACTAGTGCATAGCAGTAAGTACATGCAAAAATTGCCGGCGTTTAGAGATCCAGCTCGATTGGGACCATGTAAAATTCCCAAACGACCCCGTGGTCAGCTAAATGTGTTTCCCAATAAAACAATCATATAGCTCGGAGAAAAAGATTTATTGCAAGGAATCAAAGTTTTATATACAAAATAACAAGTTA
>DVZK01001037.1:0-10285 GCA_018236665.1 Calephelis perditalis
GTATCGTTGACTAACACCCATAACACAAGCATATAATTTGCTTACTTTGGGGTTAGATTCAATTTGTGTGACTTGTCAAAAAAAAGGCCAATTTCCTATAAACTTACGTTTCAGGAAAGTATGCGCTGATGAACGCGGAATACAAATTGGCAAATATACAGCTGCAGCTCAAACGCCGGAGTACGACAACATGGACTGTAGTAAGTTGTACCAAGTAGTTGTTAAAAGAAGACAAAAGAGGCAAACAATTTCATTTCAAAGGCAATTTCAATAATATAAAAACTCAACTTCAACCTCGGAGTACTTTATGTTTATTAACAAGACGGTGAAAGGTGAAGCTTTTGAGTAAAATATGAATAGGATGGTTCGTTCATCCTTGCAAAAATCAAAATGACGATGGTGAACAGAATTTATGGCGGCAGAACAAATTAAATTCCCTGTGTTGGTCCGGGCTGCAATTACTGGCCAATCGATTTTAGTGGTTCTTTTCTTGAATATAAGTAGTTCGTGATACCTAAGTGGTCCCATACTAAATTGTATCATCACTAGTGGTTTTGAGTTATACTTAGGGCTGAAACACATAACCACGTTGCGGTGCCGCGCCGCTAGAATTGGCAGTAGCGTCAATGCCGATTGTAGTGGCGCGGCACTATTTTTTTTTATTTTGAACAGAATAATTCTTTTTTAAACAAATAAGCAATAAGTTTTTCACCATGGTCCATGGTAGAAAGTTTTCACACAAATTATTTACGGAGACACTAGCGAAGGGGTATAGGCTATGGCACCGTAAATTCATGGTTTGTGGGCTGGTTATACAATTACTTGGTTCATTTCAGAATGTGCTCTGACTTCACTCCTAATGGGATCCTCAAATGAGCCTCTAAAATGTTGCAAGAATGGAAACTTTAGACCAATCCAATGTCGGCGTGGCCTGTGTCGGTGTGTGGACTCGGATGGCCGACAAATTGGAACGGAAGCAAGCGATGTCACTAGTTTATCATGCCATGAGACAGACTGGAGAGATTGTTAATTAAAAGTATTTCATCCAAAAACTTTACTGTTTCATTTGAATAATCACTTACCAACCCTGTTATTTGTAAGATTTTTGAAAGTTCGATCGGGTTTCTCTTAAATCTCGATTTTAAACAAACTGGATAGATATTGGAATCTGAATTGTATCACTTTTTACTTTTGAACTCAATCCTAGCGAATTATTGACATTTAGTTAATAAAAGAAAAGTTTCTCCGCACCCATATCCACGAAGAGGTAGTCAGAGGTGGCAGTACCACAATGTGACAATATGGCAAGCCTATCGCTATAACCGGGCACATAATATCAAATCCCGAGCAACGTTATTTCTATTGGAATATACTTTTTCTATATTTTGTTGCCCGACCCGGGGATTTCCTGGTTGTCATACATACATACATGTCGCTTATTTTGAGTTGTGTCAAGGTGGGATTTATCGGTTCCCCCCCAAGGGTCCAAGGGCTTGTCGTGGCGGGGGGGCTGAGTAACTGTAATAGAACCGGGGTCCCGGTGAAACCAATTCGGACCAGGGAGGGCGCTCCTCAGTACCCCTCTCTGTCCAAGAGGCGACACGAGGAGCGCACATGGGGTGGTGGGCCACTTGGCCCGCGTGGTATGGCAGCGGTACGCCTCCGTTCATTAAAGTACATATTAGGTATACATTGTTACTTTATATTAGACATTTTTATCTTAGATATTAGATGGAACCCTTGAAAAGCAAAGCCCCAGCCCTTCGACCGTTTCCAAAGACTAGTAAAGGATAACGACCATTTGGACGGGCTGGGACAGGGCGCAATGCAGCGCAATAATCCGCCTAGACCTTGCATACATTTTGTATGGAGCCCATTGTGCAGGGGCGCATGCGCGGATTTCCACGAAGCACCCCGTGCGCATTCCCGGATGCGGCCTACAGTGACCAAAGATCACAATATCTGATATCACTATTAAGAATAGAGCACTCATGGCAATTTAACGCTAAAGTTTCGTATGACAACTACTAGAGGCGCCACTTTCCATACTCGACTATTCAGACAACTAATAGACGGTGCCACTTTCTATACTTGACGATTTTAACGTCAAATGAAGCCTCTCTATTTGTATACTCTGCTCAAGTACTGTGTGCTAAGTGTGAGTTTCGCACAAATTTAATCCAAATGTAAGGAATCATTTAGTTGTTTCGATTATCCGCTAGAGGCACTGACAGTAACTCCTTACATTTATGTCATTGAACGTAACCGCGATAGTAAAGTAAATCAATTGAAAAACTCACACTTGGCACACGGAGCAACAAAAATCCGCCTATTCGATGCGCCCCGGCCCCACCCAGCCCGACAGGCTCCGCCCCGTCAACAATGGGCGCTATCCATATTATACCAGAGGCACGTTACCGTCAAAGAGAATATAATCACTACGTTTTAGTTACCGTTTCCGCCAACCTTTACTATTTTTTTAAATTTTTTATTTCTTTTTTTAATTTAATTTGCCCCTTTCTGGGGCCGACTAAGACCTTTAGGCTATGCTGAATAAATTCATTTTAACAGTTATAAGTCATGTTAGTTTATAAATCGTAAATTGGTCGTAAGTCATAATATGTCATATTATGTTAAAGTCATGTCAGGGTCTTGAGTAAAGCGGTGGTCTCGTTACTCAAGATCATTTAGGGAGATTTGGAGAAAATGAGGAAAGAAACAGTAACGTAATATCTTCATAAATTATTCATTTGTGCGTTTGAGTTAAACAAAATTGAATTAATTACCACCTAAATTAAGTAATTTTACTTTCAATTTACACGAATTTCAATAAGTACTTACGAAAAAACTACGATCATCTTCTTTCACGAATGCACCAAAAACTCATACTTTTCCATACAATGTTATGGTTAAAATGTTGATTTAAAATAGTTATAGCTTTATTTATTTTTAGATTTAGTTTTGGAAAAGTTGTGAGCATCCACTAAACTTTAAGTGTAATTTTATAACGCTTTATCGCAAAATAAATAGTAAATATTTCAAAACAAGTCATAGGTCGTCATAATAAATCAAGATCTTGAGTAAAAAAAAACAATAGAATCTTTAAAAAAAGCTCATTCAGTAAAATTTAGCAACATTGAGGAAATACTCAAAACGAAAGTAATTTCTTCATGAATTCTTTTGCAAATAATATGTACATAAAAAAAACTCATTTAAACACATTATTACTTATCATTTATAGATGACCTCCGCTAGGAGTAAAATAGGTCTGTCCTAAAATTTTGTCGTTTGGCAACTTTGTGTTGTCAAATGTCAATTGTCAACCAACATCTCTCACTCGAAAGTCGAATTATTAACGTCACTTGTCAGTTTGCGTTGAAGTTTTGGTGATTGTAATCGCAATTCGCATCAATTTATTTTGTGTTTTGCGTCTACTTTCCAGTTTTTCCTACAAAATCCTGTTTTCGACTTATTTAATATATTCTACGGTCATGTAATCCTTTAACGCACAACCTTTTTTTGCATTTAATTAAACGGGTAATTTTTAAATGTCTCCATATTTGTCGGCGTTCTAGGTTATTCAAGTTTATTCGTCATCATTTATTTAACGTATGGATATCAAAAACTATTTTTGGGTTTAAATATCGAAATAGAGCTTCTGTTTGTGCATGAAGTGTTTGTTATAAAAGCCGGTGTACGAAAACAACTGGAGTGAAAATGGGTCTAGTCATATCAAGATTTCGGGTATGTATTTTTATTGATACAATTTTCTTTTGCGGCCCAGCCAAAACTATTTCTATTTGAACTTCTAATATTGTTTTGGCGCGAATTCAAATAGGTAACTGTGACTGATTAGATTAACGATAACTTTAATTGAAGACTGGTTTAAAATATTACTGGTGTAATATTTTATCGAAACTGACATGTTCTTAGATTAAATCTGATTTATGTTTTCGTGAACCTTTTCTAAATATGTTTCGTAACTCGTTTTGGTCAATAGATTTGAATTGAAGTAATTTTAATTAATATGACAACAAAAACATATTTGAATCTCAACAGGTATACTTAGTGTCTAGCGGCCAGGTTCCTTGAATTACACTCCTTATGGGCACATAATTTTTAAAACGAAAATGAAGTACCCATAGTAGAGGTGACCTTTTTATATAATGAGGCTAGTAATTGAATTTACAAGTTAGTGGATAAGAATATATTAATTATATTATGTACACAGTTTTGTACAACTTGACATTACAAGTGGTCTGCAGGTAATAGCATACATAAGAGAAAGTTGCTCTTAGGTCACTTATTTTAAATGTTAATCTGAAGCCTAACTGATACAAACTGTAAAATTAGATGACCCAAAAAAACATTCTGTTTATTCAAAAAAAATCATTAAAATCGTGATTTGCACAAGGTGTAGGCCTGGATAAAGTAGGAAGTTAAGTTGATAAAATGATGTATCAATATACAACAATATATATATAGCAAAGAGCATATATATTTATGTATTATACAATTTAACTATGTAAATACAATACTATTTAGAAAACAAAGGAAAGGAATGACACTTATAAAAGAGATAATTTGGGCTATTGTAAATGATTATTAAGTATATTTATAATTTCCTTTTAACATTTTTTTTACATGAAAATAATTTAAGAAGAATAAATGTAATCTATTGCTTAGTAATATAAGTTATCAATTGAAACTAATGCTAGTATATACCAAAATACTGGTTAGGAGCCACCATATTTCTGTAGCCATATTGACTCTGTCATGTTCCCGTATTTGCACTAAAGGCCTTTCGTGAGGCTTCAAGGCACCAATGCACCTGTAACATCTACTGTGTCTGTAGGCCACAGTTGGCTCTTACAATCAGGAGATTCGTATGCTTCTTCATTGACCTCTTACATAAATTAATAATGATAACTCATTACAAAAGTAAACAATTCTAACCTAACAAGGCTAACCACACAAAAGACATCATGACCTACCACTACTGCATAGGCAAGATAGATAAAAAAAAAGTTATGAACCAGAAATAGACAATAAATAGATTTTATTAGCAGAAGTATTTCTCATGAAAGTTTACATTGAAACAAATAATTAATTTATAATTTCCTAGAAAATTATAAATTAATTATTTGTTTTAACCATACTTAATGTTGCAATCAAAAGAAATTATTATGATAATGAAACAAACAAACGACTGTCTATTCTATGTAATGTTAAACAAAGTAGTGTTTTTGTTTCACAGTTCAAATAATAACAATTTCTCTATGTTTCATATTAATACAATGAGTGCTATGTACTTTATGCAGGTACTTAAAATAGACATGTTAGTAATTGATTGTGCTATGACTAACCATTTTTTTTTATTTGTAAGGGTAACTTGTAGGGTTAATTTCCTTTTGGTTAAAGTATCTTCACTCCCATATCCCCGAAGAGATAGGCTGAGGCACAACCAGGGTACCCACAACTAGCCTTAGACACTAAGTCCCACAATGTGATAGGTGGCAAGCCTATCGCCAACCGGGCACATGTCCAACCTCGAGCAACATTTTTGTTATTAGAAAATTGGAAAACCCAACTTTTCTTTTTGTTGCCCGACCGGTGATTCGAACCCGGGACCTACTGCAGTCAAGTCCAACACCTGAACCGCTAGATCACAGAGGCAACAAGTTGATTAAGAAGTTAACTTGTCCATAGTCACCAAATTTGTAACTGAGGTTGGGATGTTTAGCCTTTTTCATGATTAAGTTTTACTAATCACCTTACCCTCCAAAAGTTAACATAATAACACCTAGCATTAATGCTATGATAGCATAAATTGGTAAAGTAGTGAAAAAGAACCAGAAAACTCACAACATTATACCAATTAATTATGCAAAAATTAACTCCTAGAGGACTTTAATAGGAGGTAAAAGTTTTATAAAAATCATGTTAATGTCAAGCAAGATTTTCAAGTTGCTATTCTGTACGGATGAAGTCACAGGTAAACAGCCACTTAAATATTAATAAATCTTAACATTCATTCCCTTCTAGTTAGTTCAATTCAAAACATGAAATTACAAAAAGTACTTTCAAGATTGCATAATTTTCAATAAGTCACAGTAATTTAAACTTTATTACATGCAACTAAGATTCTCTTGTGACGTTGTATGTTACACTCCAGTGATTGCTTTCTTATTTGACCGCTGAAAATGTAAAAATGATTTTATTTATAGTTAAAAATTCATTTTATTTTAAGTAAAAAGTGGGTCATGTCACAATTATATATATATCACTACATAGTATAAAACAAAGTCGCCTCCTCTGTCCCTATGTCCCTTTCAATGCTTAAATCTTAAGAAACGCAATGGATTTTGATGCATTTTTTTAATGGATAAAGTGATTAAAGAGAAGGGTTTATATGTATATTTCATAACCGTACGAAGCCAGGGTGGGCCACTAGTATTTAATTATTTGATTACCTGGAGAGTAATCACTAATATACCAGTAAGTTTTTTTAAAAAAGTTTTATGATCATGAGGTCTGGCACTCGATTCTCTCTGCCTACCCCGTAAGGGACTTGGCGTGAAGATATGTATGTATGTAAGTTTTTTTTGTCATCCATAATAATGAAACTAATCTATGCTAAAGAAGCATTGCTAGCTGATGGCCTAGAAGGCAAGTTGATATGGAGATTGAGAAAAATATGAATTGTAGGTTAAGTGGGGGGCCTAACTTGGATTTTTGACTTGCCTTTCATTTCCCTCTTGAATAGTAGTAAAAATACAAAAATAATCAATCAAGCAAGTACATGGTACATAGTTAGGACATAAGACTGTTTGTTTTATATTTGTCTACTGTTTTATAACATCTATGGTAGGAAAGCTGCCTCTCTTGCTCTCCCTTGGTGACGTCCTTGCTAACTCATGAAATTATAAAAAAACTGTGTACTGTATGTACACAGTTTTTTTATAAATCTTTGTAGATAAAATATTTGTTTTCTTTTTAATTAAAACAAAAAAAATGGGTTGTGATATCTCTTAAAATCAGCTTGCTTCAATTGTCACTAGCACTGTTACAGAGAGTGAGTGGTAGAGTTATGGAACGGTTTGTCAAATACATAGGTACCATACCACCTGCTGTCATACCGCCATACCATACCATAAAGTCTTTTTTTATCTTTTTGGTGTGTTTAGAAATTTGTATATCTGGCCATCAGGAAATCTTTGTTTGTTTAAATATTAAACAATTTTTTTAACTACAGAACATAATTGATTGCAAATCATGTTCATATCAATTGAATTTTGTGTTGTATTAAATTGTAAGTACCCTGCATATCACATCTAAAATTTTAAATACTTATTTTTATTCTAATGTCAGTGGTTTGAAAGTAAAAGTCATTATTAGGGCAGTGGCTTCTAGATTTAAAATTGCTGTATTTACTTAATGTTACTTAAATTTGTGTACATAATTTAATTTTTTTTTGTTGTAATTACATAGATGAAAAATATTAACATACTTCAACTGTTTTAAAGTCAGTGACCTACAGTGTTGACTGTGTGGTATTTTATAATACATATAAGAAAGCAAACTAAAGCGGGGAATTCACAAGACGGACATGCTGAGGAAGGAAGGTCCAGCGGACATATCTGCAGATTTCTTCATATGCATGTCCATCAATTAATTTTTCCCACCATAGAAATACATGTCACTTATTAACTGGCAATAACCTGTAAAAACTTTTAAATTAACTTTCTTGTATATAAAATTCTTGTGTCAAAATGTTATTGTTACAACCATACTCCTCCAAAACAGCTTCAGTGATTTTCACCAAATTTTATGAGAATTGGCTACTCTCTATTTTTTAATACCCCTACGTGATAAGGGTGCTCACCCCAATATTTTTACTAAAATCAAATTAAAACAAAATTGCAGACCAACGTCTGCCGGGTCAGCTAGTATTATTATATTATTTTGCTAGTGTATAATAGAGTTGTTAGATCTCAATAGCAAATATTGTTTTTTCCTAGCTAAGGCCTCTCTTGGTTGTAACTATGTGTCATGTCAGAGTTATTCATCCTTCAATACATACATACCATACAAGGGACAGCAACAGTACCAATCGGTTCTAGCACTGTCAGCGCCCGGCGTAATTTATACATCGTCCCTAAAATACATTTTAAAACTGAAACCTATATGAAAAAATTTAATGACAAAATGAAATAGCAATATTTAAACATTGATGCTACCTACTAGCTGATAATTTATTTTTACATGGGTTTAGACAGCGACCAAGTTTACGACTTTTTTTAGAAGTGTTTACTGTTGTGTACGTATTTTGACTTTTACAACGTCGTCGAGCCTTTGGGCGAGCAGAGTGCTCAGTTTACCTGGCATCTGACTAGGTGGTAGAGTAGCGCAGCGACTCACCCGTATTGGAACCACTGCCTTACCTATTCCTGCCGCCATAACGTCATGACGTGTTCCGGTTTGTAGAGTAAGGTTGGCAACGCACCATTTCTACCTTTGGTGTCTTTAGGCGGCGTGAATTTCTTACCATCAGGAAATCCGTCTGCTTGTTTGCCTTCGCCGTCACTGCCGACTTGGCGTGGATCATTTGGTTTTTTTTTAAGTTATAGGGACGCAACAAGCAGACGGATTTCCTGATGGTAAGAAATGTCGTCGCCTATACACACCAAATGTGGCAATGGTGCGTTTTCAACCTGAGGCTAAGATAAGATGGTCAGCCTCCGGCGTAAGTAAGTAAACCGGTTACCCTACCCTCCAACCGACGCACGACAATGACGAGCATTGTCATTTTGCGGAAGGAATAGGTAAGACGGTGGTGCCTGTATGTCCGGGCGAGTCTTTGCAGGACTCTACCACCTAGTAAAGTAGTCGTGGTGGTCGCTATTCAAGAATTTATTTGACCCAGACAGAATAAAGTTATGACGTCAGTCATTGTCGCTAGTAGATAATTTTATGATGTCGCTGAAAATAATCGCCACTCGTTCTAACCTTATCTATACTAATAATAAAGAGGAATATTTGAATGTTTGCATTGAAATGGCTCCGAAACTACTGGACCGATTTGAAAAACTCTTTCATCATTAGAAGCCGTCATTATCCCTGTTGAATATACGCTATATTTGCGCTGACTAGAAAAAATGGGCTATTTTTGCAACAAAATTTGACGAACATGGGCTATATTTGCAACTAAAACTTTAATAATGTGTACCAGAAATTGATATAAAATGTCTTTCATCAGTTTCATCGCATGCGCCGCGTAAACCATTAATTATAGAATAAAAGTATGATCTTCAATATTAAAGAACGGATTTATATCGACAGAAAATATACACATATATAACTATTATAGTTACTTTTTTTTATTGAATCAGGCGTTACTTTGCGGAAATCCATTATAGCATATAAAAAAATAGAGATTTTTAAACCGGCGCGAAGCCGGGGCGGGCTGCTAGTCACTTATAAAATGAGATGTGTATTTTTCTTTTAGATATCGATCCGGAACTCTTTTATCTGTAAACAGTTAAGAAGCTGTTCACCCGTATTGCGACATTATATACCATAATAATAAAACTTTATACATTGTCACAAGAAGCTGGACTATCAAATAATTTTTTTTATTTATTGATCCGAGGGATAATTCCAGATAATAGCATGTTTAAACATCGCTATATTTAAAATATTTGGCAGATAAAGAACATCCGATATAACTTGATTGACGCGAGCAAAGGCGAAATATGTCATTACCACCACTGATCCGGAAGGCAGTAGCCGGTAGATTTGTTACACCCCGGTCACATGACATCGACGCACCTACAACATCTATCGCTTTTATAGCTTGCAACCATATTTTATTATAACATATCCTACTATAATTTTGGTAATTGTTCTTTATATCTTTACAGGTAAGTAAAGTATGTAAAAATACTTTATTTTCAACCTTAACTAAGATGCGTAAAATAAAATACAGATTATGAAAAGTACAATCGAAAAATAGCAATATATACCTACTTGAAAATGCATCTGATAGCTTAACAGACATAAAAAAAGTTATCCTTACCTACTCTCCATTACCGCCACTTCAGCTTTCGCTGAAAGAGTTTTTTTAGTAATGAATCAAAAGCGGTGGGAAGAGAGAAAAAGAGCGTCAAAAAAATTAAAAATGAATTGTTTATTTATTTAAATTGAAATTTTGTTAATTGTCAATCAAGCTTTTTGCAAACTTTAAAGGTAACAAAAAAATGTTAGCATGCGCTAAAAGCACACA
>DVZK01001038.1:0-10283 GCA_018236665.1 Calephelis perditalis
AAGTAATTTTTTTTAACTACCTATAACAGTTTAAAACTTATTTTTCCTAATTGCACGAGAAAGCCAATGTTAATTTTTGTTATAAGAGGTACCCTTCGAAAGCTTTTTCACAATGTTCGAAACATTTATTTATAATGTCTTTCACGCCCATTTCACGCCTAGGCCTCGTCTGTTGTGTTAATCATCTTTTTCATTTTCAAACCAAACTTGGTATTTAATAACCTACACAAAAAAATCTTAGCTTCTTACTGTTCAAGGCAACAGTAAGTGCCTTATTTTGTTTTAGATTTATATTTTATCGTGTTTACAATTATATAAAATTTACTTGCTACCAAACCAATTTAGTTGTTTAATTTTTTCCACTTTTTACCACTTTTATCTGTAACATTGAAAGAAATCCTTAAAAAGCGTGGTAGTACTTTTAAACGTTCCCGCAAAAGAGGACGAAAATACGTTTTGTATTGCCATAACATATGAGTTAAAAACCTCGTAAGGGAAGCGTTGATAACTTAAGGTTACACCACGTTCATTAATAACGTTTTCAATTAGAAGTTAGAAATTGGTTACTCAGGTAGTAACAAGTACAGCTGAAGCTCGAATAATACTTGGATTAAGAGATTTTTATTAATAAGACGGTTAGAGTTTAAATTATATTTTACCCTTTTCTGTTTGTGTGCATATATTCAGTACATTTTTAAATGGAGAAATCTCAGCAATTTTCATGTAGTATTTTAAATACTTCTTTCACTGCTAAAACAAGTTACAAATAAAATTTATGTTATTTTGGATCACTAAAAAAAATTAAAAATAGCACTAAAATAACAAGAAAAACAAGTGAAAAGAGGAAGAAATATAAAAAAACAATAATGAAATTTAATATATATTTCAATCCAAATTAATTTATAATATAAAATAACAAAATACTTGCTAAAGAACAAAAATAAAACTAATATAATATAACAAAAACTACGAGACTGAATATTGAAAGAGAAAGACTAGATATTGAGCGAAGTGGACATAATTTTAGTAAAAGATTACATCTAATAAACGCTGTCGAATCTACAAACTAGCATTCTCTACCTTAACATTACCGTATATACACAAGTCATTCGCAATTTACCATCAGTATATGAATAACATTCCTTAAAGAGATCACTGATCGTGTAGCTTAATATGTGATATAAAATAATTTCCCTCCAACATCAGTGTGGTCACACCGACATTTCAAAACTCATCCAAAACATTACAATGTTGCCAGTGATAAATAATAAAAATTAACATTAGTAACCAAGTTAAGGAAATTCACACTACAATTAAAAAAATTAACAAACTCTTCGTTTTGAAAAAACAGATACAATGAAAGTTAAAGCTGGTTTATACAATTTTAATCGTTTTTTTTAAATTAATTTATCATCACGAAACCATTTTATTTCAATAATTTTGTAAATACAAGATAGCTCATCATTTCTATTGATCAAAATTCATACGTTTTACTTATGCTTACCTATGCTGAACATTTAGTGAAACTATACCCTATTATTCTTTTTCATTGACTACTAACTTACACCATATATGTATATGGTGTCATATAATATATATGTCTGTATATATGTATACGGTACTATACGTGTGATTAAAAAGTGGTTACAAAATCACCAAAAATTTGAGGTATGTGGTTTAAAGTTTGAAATAAAAATAATTATACTTACATCTGTGTGAGAAGTCCTGGAAGCAACGCTGTCATGCTCATGTGATGCTGTTACAATATGGACTTCTTTCCCGCAGTGTAAGCAATGCGCCTTTGCTTCACAATCTCCTCCAGTCGAACTATGTTCAGTTTGTACTGAATAGAACACAGAATCTGATCCAGGAGAAACTGAACGAAGGGATTCTGCTGAAGCCGCCTTAGCAAATTTCCCGTCTGTTGTTTACAAAAACTTATGCTTTCGTTAAAATTTTGGATATTGAACATTTAGCATTCCGATTAAATTAAAACAAAAAATGAGGTCATTCTAGTGTGAACTGTGGATATAACTGAAATGATCATAACCTTGATGAGATGAAATGATCAAACACGATTATTTTTTTAAATCAATGAATAGAAGTAATGAAACAATTCACATTCATTTCATGTTTTTAAATAAAGCGAAATTTCGATGATAAATTTTGAGAAGCATATAGCACAAGACTTATATGATCAATGTGACCCAAAAAGGTTTATATAAAAGTTAATTTCGTCGTCTTATCTGTATCTTCATATGTTATAAAATTAAATAGAAATAATAGGCGTCTATAACAATAACAACATTTTTAAAGAAAGGTGTCTTTTCAAAAGCCAATAATATCCTCTTTGGGTCGCTGAGCCAGCAAGTAAGCAATCTGCATTTATTACATTAGAAAAATTTGTTGTTTGTTATTGTTATTAAATGTCGCGTCACTTTTATTGAAATGCACAGTGATTTTTTTTAGAAATCACTCGGATGAATTGCTTAGATTTTAGTCTTCCCTGTCTAGATTTAAAAAAATGGAAGTCCCCGGCCTTATTTTGATAGCTAAGCAAAAACGAAATATTAAACAACCACTGATAGGACGTTATTTTGGTCATTTGCTTTTTGATAATACACCTATGTGCATGCGATGTTTTATTTAATTTTTTGAAACAGTATTGTGCATTGTCACCCCAAACGTGTTTAGATTTAACATACTTAACATTGATTACACGTGGGATTTGTTTGCTAAAGCTTCATCAGTTCTTTTTAAAGTAGCTGTGAAATGAACAAGTAAAGGATCTTTCAGCCACGATTATGTTGCATCTAAGTACTGGTAAAAATACACAGAGGATCACTGCGACTTGCATAAATCTAATGGGATCAAAAATATTATGTTAGAATTTGTGGGATTTTTACCAAAATAATCTTTGATATTAATTGTCCAGTAAAAGCAACTTTCACAATGATAACTACAAAGAACAAAAATATGTTCATTACTTACGTTTATCGAACTTGCAGTTAAGTGTTGTTGACATAGGATTTTTTATATATCTTAGAGGAGTCAATTTAGAATCATTAGATAAGTTTCTTGCCGCTTCAATATCTTCTGCTTCTAAAGAACTCATGCAAGGCAATGTCGGTATAGATTGTTTTCTTCGAGGAAGACTACCAGGTAAAGAGATGCTTTCATTCGAACCACTTTTTCGTCTAGGCCTATATTTTAGTATAATTGATAATATTAGCGTTAAATTTAAATAATTATAATATGATAGTACTAGTAAGTTTATACACCCACCGGTAACAAGAATGATTATTTGATGTTGGCGATTTCGCATTATTTGAATTATTTCCAGTTTTTCTTCTTGGACTTTCTCTTAAGCGTCTGTGTTTTCTTGGCGAGATGTTACCATTACCAACACCTTAAAATACACATTATAAGATAAATTTCCAGTAAGTATTTCTAATTAAAAAAAGGTTGACGAATCATTGTTTAATCGTCAAATTAAAAAATGTACTTTTTGCAATCAACTTGAACTCAACTTAAATTTTCTTACCTTCTTTTCTGTATTGTTCGCTTGAGTCGTCCGAAGTAGGTATATTCAGGTGCAATTTCACATTGGATCCTATATCTCTTCTTTCATATTGTGTTTGTCTATAGTTACTGTCGAAACTTTTATATTGTGTAGGACTTTTAGCTTTTAATTTTGTTCTTTTAACGTGCCTTTCTCTTTCGCTTGGTCGTTTATTATCAACTTCTTTTTCTTTTAACGTTCTTTCTTTGATCGATTTTTCTATACTTATTGGTTCTTTAGGAGAGGATTGTACACTTTTAGTTTTCTCCATAAAATGAGTTTTCTTTTTTCTATGCTCTGTTCCTCTGTCATCCAGTGGTGACTTCATAGTATAAGGTTTGGTAGTAGTACGTTCAGATTGATGAAGAGAGTCTAACTCTTTTTCTTGTTTACGCCAATCGTCTTGCGATGTTGATACTGAGTCATCGTACGACTTCGAAAATTCAAGAGTAAAAGCTTTTTTCTTTTTTCTTCTTTCTTCAGAAAGCCAGTTTTTGGGTCTATTACTTGTTCTGTATTTTTGTGAATGCTTATATGCTAAAAAAATAATTAAGGTATCACGTTATGTTTTTATTCCAAGAGTTTATTAATATTTCGAAGACATTTTATACTTACTTAAACCGCCGTCATCGTCGTCTTCAACTGGACTTTCGTAATAACCAGATGAAGAATAATGAACACTTCTTTCATCGTCTGATAATGATCCCTAAAATAATAAGTCATTGAGTATATAGACATATATTTTTAAAATTAGATGTAATAGAGTAGTGTGACATTACCTTCATTTTGGGGACTAACTGTTCTTTATTATTTTTTTTCATTATTCCTTTCTCTTTTGGCTTTTTGAGGTCCTGTTTTTCGACAATGTTTTTGGGCATTTCTTCCTTTTCCATTATAATATTTTCTTTATCATTAGACTCAGTTACGTTTGGGTTTGAACCACTTATGCTATAACTACCACTGGAACTACTTTTACCACTTACTAAATCACGTGTGGTTTTCTGTTGAAATTAAAAGTAAAATCTCGTTAAAAGTATTAAATTGACCAATGCAGAATTTAGCATAGGTAGGTAAACTTACCGTTTTTGTTGGAAGCTCCACTTTTTGTCTTATAGATTCAGTCTTACTTTTTTGCATTTGTTCTATAAGTGGAGTAACGTCTGCCTTTACTTCAAATCTTTCTACGGATGGCTTTATAATTCTATCTGGTAAGGGTAAGGGTGGTGAAGATAAAGTTGGTACTATAAAATCATCTCTTATTTCTAGTGGCGGTGAAAGACTCGGTAAGACTTCCTCAGGTATGTTGTCCGTTTTGGTAGATGAGTATAAGCTTGAAGCACTTTCAAAAGAAGAGCCTTCTTGAGCTTTATTATTGTTTTCTGAATCTGAAAATTATTTTTATTTTTACAATGTGACTACTACATATACAATTTCTTAATGTAATTTTAATTTTAAAATCAACTAAATAAAATTACATTTGATGAAGCCATAATGGGTACGATTATGAGCTGAATTGTAAGATTCAAATATTTCATCAGAACTAGAAAAACAGAGATTCGGACTTACAGGTACTACAGCTATAGGCACAAGTCACGTTATTTTGTTTCAAAGAAAAATATATTAGTAATCCTTATGGTAGCGGGGCGTACTATGTATTATGTATGAATAGTGAAGATTGAAACTTACTGTGGTTTTGGTTCTTGTTACTTTTTTTAGAACTATCTGAATTAGCCGTCACATAATCTTCTGTAGTGGTTGTACTTTCTGACACATCCGTCGTATTTAATTTACCAGAGTCAGTTCTAGCTAAGCTTGTTTCACTGCTAGCAGTTTTAGCTAGAGCTGGATCGGAAGGAGATTCTACTATTTGATTGGGTATTGTTCCATTAGGTTCTTTTTGTTGTGTTTTTTTCTGTAACTCTTGCCTCCTTGATGGACTTAATGCTCTTTCTCGTTTTTTATTAATAAAACTTGGAGTTCTCTTAAAAGGTACATCTGATAAATCTAAACTTGGATGGGTGATTGCGATAGCAGGTGTATGGTTTGATTTTAAAGGTCCTTTTGGTGACATCACCTTTGACATAGTAGGTTGCTTAGTTATTGGCAGCTGAATGTTGGGCACAACAGCCGGCGGGGACAAGGAGGCTCTGGTTTGTTGAAATGAACTTGAACAAGATGTATCTAATTTATTTCTTGGAGAAGTGGGAGATTGACTCTGTAAATATAAATAGTTGTTTTATTTTCAAAATAAGCACAAAATAGCAAATAAAAATATTATAAATCATTATGATTTTTTAAATAAACTTACTTGTGAAGCATCAAATTCTTCGTCTAAAGCATCTGTATCTAAAGAAGATCTTTGTTGATGTTGTAATAATAGCAATTGTTTTCTTCTTGAAGTAGGGGTTAACAGTGCTAACGCTCCAGGAGATGCAGCTAATGAACTTAAGTCAGATGAACTAAAACAAATGAAATGCAGTACTTAAAAATTCATTAGAGTAAAATTACTAATAAAGTAATACAGAATAACTAGGGAACTTTATTAAAAAAATAATTTAAATAGTTACTATATAAATAACAGAATAATATTTTCAAATCAACATAAAGATCAAAAATTATCTTTATTATTACGTGTTACATCATTATTTCCTATAATTTGTTATAAAACAATGTATACTGTTCAAATGCCATATTTTCGAAATTTTTATTGAACGAAAAACTTAATAAATTAACAAGGCAGTTTACCGTCTGCTGCACATAACAAAATATATCGATATTAACCAAAGTAATTTTAAAAACAGATTTCTATTAACCTTATCACTGTTCCATTTTCTGTGCCAGAATCCACCTGTAAAACAGTTGCCTGTGATTCATTCCACATTCCATCAGAATGATCCCTAAAAAAAAATTTTTTAGCATTGAAATAAAACTTAAGTTTTGCTTAAATTAATGTCATTAGTGAAACTGGACTCACCTGCTATGATCGACAGTCAAAGACTCACTAGACGCACATGGCGATGTCTTTTCTAAAGGTGGAAGAATAGTTGTTACGGTGTTTGAAATAACTGTGCGTTTTGATTTTTGGTTCTCATTTTCACGATTAACTGGGTCAGGTGAAGCTGGACTTGATTGGGCAGTACTGAAATTTTGATATTAGTACTTTTACAGATAAAAAGAGACTCGTTGATGAAAGAAGTTGACGAAATGTCAGAACAAAAAGGATTGTTCGTGATTTATAGTTTAGTTCTAAATATAACTTGTTTAAAATTTAGTATTTAAAAACTACAAACTAATGATCGCTACAAAATGTGTAAGTATTAACTTGCTTTAAAAATTACACATGATACAAAGTTTCATTCATGTAATGTTCTGACTGACAACAAAAACACTATAATAAAATAATTAATAAAAAAAGAGGTTTTGTAAATAAAATAACGATTCTTAGAAATAAGCAATGTTGAAAATAAAAGGAGTAATTCCTTCCACAGTATTGCAACTGTAACGATATTAAGATAATGTATTAAAAAACGTAAGTAGTTTTAATGTTACGCTTTAAAGCAATACCTACCAGTCAATCAGAATGTCAGCTTTACCATCGCATTCTTTTTCTTCAAAACTTACACTTCGAATTCTAAATGGTTCATGCTTGTAACTAATGTATTTCTCATGAAAATCTTCGTAAGGTACATTTCCCTCTGAAGAACTAAGAAGAGAAATTTGTGAATAAGCATGAACATAGCGAGCACTTGAAAATGTGGTAAATGCTTAAGCAGAAAGTTTGAGCTACGCTCAACTATGAAAGATATAAAAATAGCATATTAGTCGGTGAGCAACAGTAGAAATGAAAGTGTAATTCAATCCATATTTTGTGAAATACGTTTATGTATTCTTTTCTTTTTAGATAAAATATAATTTGATATAACGCAAGTGAATTATAGTTTATACCTGAATGACCCATCTGGTTCAAAAGTGCCATAAATTCCTTCATCTTTTATTGGAGTTTGATTATAATTCTGGGCAATATATTGCCTATAAACGGCTTCTTGTTCACGGTCTTCTCGCGTCATGTTTTCTTGACTTGTGGACATAATTAAAGGTGCATCTTTGACAACATCACTACTAAAATTTAATTCAGTTTTCCTTCTACAACACATAATTTTGGAAAAAAATTAGGAATAAGTATTATGTAAATTTGTTAAACAATAGTCATTAATAATTACGTAATTAATAATACTTACACATCTAATAGGATTTCACCTTCCGACAAGGTTTTCTGTAAAGTTCTTTTATTTTTTCTACGTAACGTTGTAAAAGGTATAGCTTCTTCATCTGGTCTAGGTTCAAAATCAATAATTATTTCTTTTTCATTCTTTTCGCTGTCATCAGTAGTAGTTGCAGAATTTTCTGTTGAAGGTTCTGATTGAAATGTAGAAGTTTTTGAAAGAGGATGCGAAGAATTAATAGTTTTTTGTGATGCGTCACTTGTACTTTTTGATAAAATTGATCGTAGCGATCTTTCACCTTTCGCTTGTTTTGCTATTTCTTGTTGTAAATATTCTAAATTCCTACGATTTAATGCCATACTATTTTCTATATATACAATATCGTCATCGAGCGTATCATCTCTGTCGCTTTCATGAATAAACTGGAAGTTTTGTTGAAAATATTCCTGAGCTTGTCTTTGAAATGCACTTAGTTCTGATGACTTGTCAAATTGAGAGGAAGAAGCTACCGATTTTACTGATGAAGAAGTGACTTCATCTGAGTCACCTCTTTGCATTACGGGAGATGTAGGCATTATTGAAGTTGGGGAACGTGGAGAACGGGGAGGTTCTTCTGATTGTGTTCTGTGTAGTTTCTCGTGGTCGCTACTTAGTATGCTGTAAAGTTAATAACGTTTTTTAATATACCCAGTAAAAATAAACAATAGTTAACGTCTAAATAAAAACAAAAAATACCTTTCTATCGCTGCCGTTACATCACTTTCTGTGTTGTTACTTATTAAACGATCACCTCCAACTTCTGAAAATGATTTAGTTAACCTACGAACACCAACTGTGTAACCATTTGTTTGAACACCAGCAGCTACCATTTTTACCTAAAAAATGTTTAAAATGAAGAGGTAAGTTAATCATTTTAGTTTACATATTATGTTTTAAGTAAATTCAACAACGAATGGCGTAAAGCAATATCACCAAACATGCGCCGAATATTCGATAACGCAAACGGCTTAAAAATTTAAGCAAAAGACGGAACGTGTTCTCTATATTTTTATATGAGAGTACAGTGCACAAGCATATGGCTCTTCTGGCGGTAAGAGACAAGCATGGCCTATAGGCACCATAAATGTTACAGGTGTAAGGCGATGGATTTCTATCCGGGCAAATTGCTACGCAGCACTCTACCCTCAGTGGTGTTTTTAGTAATGACCTTTATTTTAACCAGTGCTCGCCTCTTACTAACTGCCTGTTAGAGGCAGACAGTTAATTCTATTTACTGGACCCAGATCATCATGAGGAAAAGACATATCACATATTATCTGTCTTACGTTCCTGCGTTTTTCACTGTCAATGAAACAATTCTGACAGCTACTGCTTACAGTAAATTTTACCGGTATTTAGTTATTCTTTATAAATTTATTTGTTGAATGTTTACACCAGGAAGTTGTTAAACTTTACTAAAATTTTATATACTTACTTAATAAAATAATGCACGTTTTATAATTACACTTTAAAAATGAGGTTATGAAATTAATGCCATTTGCCATAAAATAATAACATTTTTTAATGATTATTACGATTATCAACTTTTTATGCAACTGAAAGTTCTTTGAAAACAAATATCCATACTTAACATAGTATGCTATGTTAAATCAAATTTGGTAAAGTCAAAAATGATCACGGCAAAGCCTCAAAATGGTTACTTGAAAATAAGATATATACTACAAAATTTACCCTTTTAATAGTCCGAGGACTAAGTGATAAATAATTGGGCGGTAAAGGTTTTCTTCCTAAACATACTTCAGTCTGTGTAGCTTGTGTCCTCATTACTCCTTTTTTAATTGAATCTGTAAGATGATAAGTATGTTAATTTATATTCTATATGTTTTAACTAAGTTGAAAAGTTAGTATCTTCACGACCGTATAGACAAATACGTTAGGTACTCTTTTATCAGATTTTTGATCATGTGGGAGGGATATACATTAACAGTCAATACAATATTATCTACACAGTATCACTGTATAAAACCTGACACTACATCTTAGGAGCATTGTTTGTAGATTGTACTAAACGTAAGATAACGATTTCTTTCTTGCTTTCTTTCTTTGATTTTGGCATTCACGTAAACATTTTGCCATTAGTCAAATAGAAATTTGCATCAAATCTATCAAAATCGGGATTCAAATATAATATTTTGTCATAAGTCGTCAATAAGTCATGTCAGGGTATTGGGTAAAGCGATGCCTTATTACTCAATCTCATGTAGTGAGATTTTGCGGAAACGAGGAAATACACGATACGCTAATTTCTTCATGATTATTTCATTTGTGCACTTTTACTGAACAAAATTCAATGAAATGCCATCAAAATAGACGTATTTCTCTTAATATAAACAAGAAATTCAATAATTATGAAAAAACTGCGATCTTATTATCTATCGGTGGCGCCAAAACTCGTAATATAACTCAATAGTGTGTATAATCAGAGCCCTTATGTTTAC
>DVZK01001039.1:0-10278 GCA_018236665.1 Calephelis perditalis
TGCAGGTTTTCGCAACTTTAAAGATTTGAATTAAGAAGATGAAACTGAATTTAAATTGATTGAGATCTAAATTATTTGAATAATTTCTTCTTAACTTTAAATTTTAAATAACGTTGTCTTGGTGCCAAAAGACGTAGTTAAAGTGTCAAAAACACTAGGAATTTGCAGTGTAAAATTGTATGTACCATTAATTTCCTGTAACCATACGCTATTATTTAGCTACATTGTTAACAATTTCTTCCACGTTATAAACCAAAGGAAACGAATTTTATTATTTTTAAGATCTTACATCAAAAGATTCCAAACGAACAAAAATTCCAAATTTATAGTTTATGTAGGCAATTCTTATATGTTCTTAAATATCGATTCAAAGTAAATCAACAAAGACATAATGGTTCCAGATGTAGTTAGGAGTGCAGAGCAAAAACGTGATCCAACCCTGAAAGAAAAAGTCTTAGCATTGTTTGACACATTCATTTTAGCATTTGCAGGTGTGATGTTTGCAATAGTATTAACGGCTCTTGTTATGGTTGTTGTGTGTGATGTCTATGGATGTCCAGATTGGTTTCCATCACGTCGAGGTAATTCGGATTTACGTCCTTTTCTCACGAAAAATGAGCTAGCTTTTGTAAGTTTTTTGTAGCGTCATTGTGTTTTTAAACCTCTTAAATGACTGGACCGATTTGATTAAAATTTTGTCAGTGTATTTCAATGGGTTTCGGGATTGTTTGAAAACAAAATTATTTAGTAGGTAGTATGCCACCAAATTAAGGCAGTATGATGTTGTTGTTGTTTATACGTAAAATTTAATCTTTTCGTATTGAGACAGTGTACAAATTGAAACGAGAATGCTTTTGTAGTAGGAACTAGGATACTAATTAGGTATATTGTAAGTTCTAACCAATAACGCACGTATATTATTGTGTTTATGTGAATGTTACAACAAATTGACAATTATTAATATGTCACTAATTATTCCATTCTCGGTCTAATCAAGCACAGAACAACAAAATGATAAAAGGATACGAAACCTTTGCATCACTTTATACATTTTATTTAATAATTTCTAATATTAGGTACATGTTAAGTAAAATTTACAGTTTCCAAACTAAATATTTATTGGTAGAGTACAGTGCAGCATCTTGCCCGGGTAGAGATCCACCGCCTTAACTGTGATCTGGAGGGTAGGGTAGCCGGTAGATTTGCGAAATAAACCTAACTCCCCTGCCACAGGACAGCGACGCACCTTTGACATCTATGGTGTCTATAGGTCACGGTTATCTCTTACCATCAGGAGAGCCATGTGTCGTTCGTTGAGCTCTCACACACAAAAAAATGTTACATGAAAGCTTTTCTTAAAAATAACGAAAACAATTCGTCAATAACATTGCCGAGGGCTTTTGAGTTTTATATTAATTTTTTTTAATAAAATGTAAATAAGTATAATATGTAAGTGTCAGATTGTACGTTGTCGTTGCTGTAGAATGTTGCTTTAGTCCAGTAATCTATTTTTTTTAATTTTTTTATTTAAGTTAAGGCCGTTAGCCCATGCCAGATGACAGAGACTTTGTGAGATTTTGTGGCAACGAGGAATTACACAGTTACACTAATTTCTTCATACATATTTCCCCTGTGCACTTTAACTGAACACAATTGAACTAACTTCCACCTAAATTAACTAATTTTACAAATAATTTATATGAAATTCAATAATTACGAAAAAACTATGACCATCTTTATTCACGATGGCGCCAAAACTCCTATTTTTTAATCTGTTCAAAGTTTATTGATGACCAATAATTAAAAGGTTTTAGTTTTGATCCTGAAAAGATGTTATTAATTTGACGTATTATGAAATATGTGTATGGTTTTCATTAGGTTCTACAAAAGTATTGATATATGATTTTTTGTCATACAAGTTTATCATTCTACAGCGACGGCATGCGCATACTAGGACTACGATGAAGCTATATTACTACTGGAGGCTAAACTCAAAAGATAGACCTGATGTCATTTTGAATTGTATAATATTATTTTTATAATATTATTTATTGAAAATCGTAATTTATTCATGCGCCGACTTTGGTTTGTAATTATTAAGTATTATAATAACTTCAACTATCTCATGGATTTTTTTGACCTATTGTAACATTTTAAATAATCCGTTGTTTTATTTGTAACATTAGTTTCATATAAAATTATAGATTTTACCACAAAAAAATTGTGATGTTGCGTAATGAAATATTATTAAATGTTTAAGTATTTGTTAGTTAGTAATTGTAAATGTTTATGTATTATTGATGTTGTTTGTGTGAAAGCTAACGATTCTTTCATTATGTTTCCATCGTTTTGTGAGGCTTGTTTGTTTTCATACAACAGCTTAAATCGACGGTGTTCAAGCAAAAATAATTCTAATTTTACAGAGACATTCACATACATATACTTGTTTACAAGTGCAAAAAAATTCAGACGTACTCGTATAATATACGTGCACAATACGTAGGACACACTAAAGTTTAGCGTAACTTAAAAAAACAACATGTTAAGTATGACCAAAATATTGTGTTTATTGCTTTTCGAAATAACCTCCTTTACATTTTAAAAATTTTTTCATGCGATCGAACCATTTTTCTAAGAAGGTTGCAACATTTTAAAAATATAACATTCCAAATTCAAAAAGGTTAGCTTGAACTACAAAACTTTTAGTGTGCCCCATGTGTGCTGAGATAAAAATTAAAAAAACACAAAAGAAACATGCCACATAATGTAACAACAACAAATCACAGCAAATGTACAATCCCATATTTGAACTAACTGTACAAAAGGAATTTGTTGAATTTCCATTGTATAGTTTAGTTCATTGTGGTGTGTGTGCAAAAATTTCGATAGTATAGGTAATAATTGAAGCCACAGAAATTAAAGTATTTAGTAACATTGACAAAAGTTAATCATGAACCTCCTTCGACAACTACGTCAAGAACAGACTTCAAAATAACAATAGTTTGCTGCAATGTAACTATTTTTGCAAAAAAAAAAAATAAAAAAAAAAGTTTTGAAGGTCTGTAGGATACATTTTATTAAATACTAGCTGTATGTATAGTGTAATACCAAAAATGGTATTACAACTAATTAAAAAAGTTTTACAGAAGTCGTCGAATTTATATCAACATTATTTAAATATAGATATTAATGGCTACCTTTACAACAACTAAAAAATACTTATTTTGTTGGTTGTATTGGATATTTCTATGTCATTAGGGAATTTTCTCGTTAATTAATATAACTACTGTTGCAGAAGGAATTTTTACAAATGGTGTTAGGTATCACTATTAGTTCACAAATAAACTTGTAGTTTATGACAAGTTATAAAATGTAATTGATTACATAAATCTACTGTTTCAAATTTGAACTGTGACTATAGCAATGAATCGGTCTAGCTATTGTGCAAGAAACAGAATCAATGTCTTTTATATTAAATTTAGATTTATTTATGTAAAATATCATAATTATGTCTTTCAAGATGTTTTGAGAAATAGTAAAAGGAAACACGTTTGAATTGAAAAATTCTTCAGATATAATAGAATAGGTTAGAAATAGAACCAACGTTTTTAAATTTTCTCTTGAAAACATTACCACTTAAGTAAATTTAAAGCTTATTGATTTTTATAATTTAATTTTCTTCGACATTAGACCATTTTGTTAACACTAACCACATTTTAATTTATAATGTTGGCATTTTAATTATTTGAAATATTTAGGAAATTTTAATTTTGTTCATTTTGTACAATATGTACTGATTATTTAACCGCAACGACCGGCCGCGCGATCATCAACCACCTAGTTTGCGGGCGAGAATTTCAACCGCGGCGGCTGCGGGACCGCAAACATAAAGGTCTCGTGAGTTTTGAAATAAAATCGCAAAACCGCGATCAACGCGGGCGCGGGTAAAAATCGCTCCATGAGTTCTGTCTCATTAGTCAGCCGCGTCCGTCAGCCGCGTCCGATAATTTTCAACTTTACAGTGACGTTTGTAAATTATAAAGTGTTATCACCATCAAGATGCTTTAGTTAGTAGGTCATAAACACCTTCAGGACTCCACACACTGCTTAATCTAAGGTAAATTGTTTCATTGTTTATTTTTATTTTTTAATTTTACGAACTTTGACTCTAGCAGAAGAAAGAACAGTATGTGCAACACAGGTAGAAGTTACTTTTTTTTTCCTACGTGTTTTGCAATTTCACACGCGGGTTAAAATATCGATGGGTCCTACGTATATGGGCCAATGCAACAGTTAGAGCATTTTCACTTCTTTCTCTTAAATGTTACATTTTACCCAGGTTAACAACCTACACTAAAAAAATTTGACATTTGTGGGAGAAAATGCTTTTTTTTGCTGCAGTAAAAAGGGTAATGTGACACAATTTTAAACGTACAAAGACCAAACGGTTGTTAGAGACTTGTACGCGGGGGCATCCCGCGTCTTTGCTTTCGTTTAGGGCCAATTAGTCAGTGTAATTAGTGAATATTATATATGTTATGAGATATAACTTATGAAAACATGACTTCTAAACACCACTATAAGTTTAAAAGTCAGAATTTAATTAATTAAGCAACTGGTTATGTGACCAATAGTGTTTCGAGTGATGAGCTAGATTGTAACAACGACGAAAATAAGAGCACCGAGCTTCGAAATAATTTAATTGTTTTCAAGTATTGTCGTATGTTATTAACATTGGTATTTACTTAATGAATAGTTAATTATACTAATATAGCATTATATAAATAATAGTTAATAATAAAAAAAACATCAATCTGTCATGTCATGTCTGTTATTATTCTTATAAACACAGTTCCACAATAGCAGAAATAAAACAAAACTTTAAAAATAAAAAATATGTCTAGATCTTTAAAACAGATTGATGACACGCATCACAAAAATATCCCAAAGATTTTGTGCTATATTTTATTTACAAAAGGTTTTACTGGCTTGTAGCTGTAATAATTGTTTATTTTATTATAATTAGCGATTGAAAGTCTATAATTTATTCGTATTTGACATTTGTTATTTGGTTGGAACCTGCTACTTGTGAAATAAACAAGTAGCTATGAAGGGTTCAATTAAAATAGTTAGTTGTAGTTATGACTTTAAGTAGGCTGTGCTGATTTAAGACTTTGGTCAGACAATTTAACTAGCCGAAATAGAAATAGGACTAAGTTTTTGATGTACCTTTTTAAAGCCAAATACTTTATTATTAATAATAAATATACTTTCGTGCTGCGTTCATACTTTATGCTACAATTGAGATAGCTGCAAGACAAAAATATTTATACGCCATCTGAGTGACTTTCGGAATTATTTTAGGAATTCCTTATAATGTTGTAGAAATTTTTAAAAACATTATTTTTGACTTTAATAAGATGCCTTTTTATCGCCTCTGTGGTCAAGCGGTTCAGTTGTTGGACTTGACGGCACGAGGTCCCGGGTTAAAGTCCCGGGTCGGGAAACAAAAACAACATTGGCTTTTTCCAATTTTCTAATACAAAAATGTTGCTCGGGATGAGGTATGTGCCCGGTTGGCGATAGGCTTGCCACCTATCACATTGTGGGACTTAGTATCTTTAGTTAGTCGTGGGTGCCCTAGTTGTGCCTCTGCCTACCTCTTCGGGGATATGGGCGTGAAGATACTTTTTTTTTTAGTAAGATGCAACGAGTTATTCTTTTACTGGACCAAAAACTCAGAGGGATAAAAAGTGCTTGGTCTAAAATCAAACAAGTTGGTATCAGTAAACACGAACCATACATTCTTTTTTACAAATTAGGCCCCCACATGAAGATGCTTTTAAATACCCCATTAATAATAATCTTAATTAATAATCTTTCCGTTAGAAAAAGAAAGAAATTAGCTGACAGATCTACAGGTTTATCTTTAAAACGACGTTATAATCAGTTGTTGCCAATGGATCCATCTAAAAAAAAACATTTAATTGAGTTATTGCACAAAAACAATAGTCCACCAGTATTACAAAAATTTAGTAGTATCTAATGATGATTCGATGATTATAATTAGGAATAATGATAGCAATGAGGGGATTGTTTTGTTTTGATCATTTTTATTTTTGTTGGGCATTTTGTTAATTTTCCTTAAAATTTGTAAAAATGTAAGTTTTGGTTGTCTTTTACGAATTTTTAATTATTTTAAAGAAATTTTGTGAAGATTTAAAGTATTGATTATTTCTGCGACTATACATTACCAAAACATAAAAACATCAAACCATCTATTTGGTTTTATTTATGTGGCTTATCTGGTTGTTGAAAATATGACGTCAACAAGTAAGATAGTTTAAAAGTGCCAATGTGCACTATATCATATGATAACATATCTTATTGTTTGTTCAAACTGCTCATGTAGTTAAAACATTTTTACAATTATGTAAATAGTTCTAAATTTTAAAAAAACACGTTTTTTTTTTAAATTGGCTTGGCTTCCAGTAAAAGGGCTTAAGTTAGACGTTGGCCTTTATACTAGCTTTTTTCAGTTTAATTAACGTAACAAAAATAGCGTATATAGGCCTATATACATTATTAAAAAAAATACATATACAGATAAATCGATATATCTAAAATAACAAGGTCATCTGTCATAATTACAGTGCAAAGTTTCACAATCATCAGCAAAAGCGTTTAAATATTATTTCAAATTGAAACTTTGTTAGCCTCTCCTGAAAAGTTGTCAATTTGCACATTGGCCCTTTTACATAGGACCCATCGATATAGTACTTTCTGCCTTTGTGGTACAAGATACTATTATAGTGTTACTAAAAGTGTTTTTAAATATTCATCTCTTATGTGCATCTTATGTTTTCAGTTATTTTTACTAACTTTTACAGAAATATGGGGCGATCAATATTGAATACAAATATCAACAAAATGTAACATATTAATATTATTTAATAGAAACTAAACAAATTTTGTATACCAACGATGGTTAAGAAATTTCTGACGTTAATAAATAACTAAAAGAAAACAGAACATATCAAATCAAACTTTTATTTAAGGAATACCTTAAGGTACAATAATCATACGAAAACTTAAAAAAGTAAGGTTTACAAATATGGCAAATATATTTATTGTACGAGCTCAGCACGTACATTTATCATATGCTTAAGCATAGTGCAGCTTCAGCAGGTTTTCAGCAATAAGTATCAGTGCCTAATTATATCATTAATTTCAAGTATTAAGACGTTTTGTATTTTTACTTAATTTCTTCTAATAAATCACGTATCATTATCAAAAGTCTGTAGGTAGCTTGCGAAAGCCCCTACATTTATATTAATTGCTTAAAATACATTCAACATGTAATCAATAATAAAAAAATAATATGTAATCATACAAAGTAAAATAAAATAACATTTACAATGTAAATAAAGATGTCCGGGATTGGATATGTGCCCGGTTGACGTAAAGTTTACCACTTATCACTTTGTGAAACTTAGCGTCTTCGGCTACCTCCTTACTTGATACGGTCTTAAAGACACTTTTTAGCATTTTTCTTCAAGGCGTAGTGAAGTATTTTTAGTTTTTTAAGTGACAATAGCGGATAAACATACGGCTCTTCTGATGGCAAAGCAACTGTGGCATAGATGCCATAAATGTAACTAGTGCATCACTATTTTGTGATTGAGATTTCAGGCCTAATGTGTAACTTTCCTTGCTATTCTACCATCTAGACCTGAACGCAACCTACAGTGCCAAACATTGACATTATTGCGGCAGGAATAAATAGTATATTTTACACTAAATGTTTGTTTCAAACACCGTCTGTAACTATGACGAACTACTAAAATACGATCTCGCTGACATTGATTTGCCAATAAAGTTACGATTTCGAATTTGACTTCACATTTTTTTTTGCAGATTTTTGGAAATATTAAGATCTTTTCAATTATTGAGTGCAGTTTCGTCATTATACAGTACACTTCACATTTTTATTAACATCTATATTAATTTGTGCCAAAATCACAAAAAGGTTGTATTCATTTGTATAGGTATGTAAAATAGTAGGGGAGTCCAAGATCATAAATGTGCCGTCACTCTAGCGTCATAGGGACTTTATGGGCTTTGACATGGCTTTACATGGTTAAAAATGAAAAGGTCACGTTACGTTTATTTTTCCAAGAGGTAAGGGGAGCGTCTACAATGTAAAATAATAATTACAGGCACTTGATTATAAACGAGCGTATCAAATATTAATTAGTATTTATGCCTAACGTGTCTCTGATAGAAGAATTACATAGATCGTCGTAATAGCTAATGAACATTGATGTCTAGTTTCTTGAAACTTTCTGATTACCCTACGTAGTGAACCGTACGAAAAGCGTCAGTGTATTTCAACATGAATTTATTATGACAACGATCTCATTTGCTTTAATAAAACTCACTTTTGTCTCGCCTGTTCGAGTATACTTTTAAGTCAAAAATTTAGAAAGATCAATCATATACATTTGATATATAATGGATACGTACCATAGTACAACGTATCTCACATAATTTTATCTAACGTGCCTTATATAATGTCTGTTACATTACGCGATATTAAACTCGGTCTAACTAGACTCGACGGAATATCGCATAGTATAAAATAAGAGCAAGCTAGATAACATGTCTTAATTAGACCGGTTGAATGGTCTTGACTGTGCATACTGGCTTGATTAATATCGTATATACTGTGATAAGACTTAAACCGCACTTCAGAAGAGAACACGTAACAGCTGCAGCTTGCGCTATGGCGTACTCAAACGTAATTTAATACATGGAATAACTAATTTCAACATATTGTATTCAAATAAGCAACTCTTACTCTAATGTAATTCAGATGGTTCCCAAATCATCATTGTTTCCATAATTGTCATTTTTTTTCATAGAAATAAGTGTCTTTTAGCCAATAGTTTTCTTTAGAATAGAATATAATATATTTTACTCATATTCACCTTACAAGAGGCACTTTTTTCTTTACGAAATCAATTTCAATAAACGAAATAAATGTAACGAGAATTTTCTGAAGCGATAGAAGACTTGGTCTTTGTAAGACCGTCTAAATATCGCATAGTCTAATAGGACTCTAAGTAAC
Source organism: Calephelis perditalis (assembly GCA_018236665.1). Taxonomy (NCBI): domain Eukaryota; kingdom Metazoa; phylum Arthropoda; class Insecta; order Lepidoptera; family Riodinidae; genus Calephelis; species Calephelis perditalis. Next base: position 9,131 of record DVZK01001039.1, read on the forward strand.
GGCACAAAAACTTCTGGGCTCCCCTACCATAACTAACTATTTACATTTTGAATCTGAATCAATTGTGACACCTACATAAATTTGTTTGTTACAGATCATCACATTTTTTTGCGAGTGATCATTTTAAACTATACACACGAAATACAGTACTACGAGTACATCTTATTGATTCCAACCGTTTAACGCCATTGATATCTAAATTGTTATTTCTAAACCCGAATTTTTAAGTTTGTGGTATTTTGATGAACGACTTTTTGGTGACAGTGTATTTTGTGATCATTTTTTGCTTTATATATTACATTTCTAGTTATTTTGTATGTCGCTCAGAAAACTACTGTAAGAATATACGTGTACGGAGTTTATAAGTAATTTTCTTATTTTAATTTGATTATCCACAAGTGTTTTTTATCCTGTATCTGTCGCTTCATTTAGTACATTTTATGAATTAATCAGTCCTTCATTTTGTGCAAGAATTATTATAGCCAAAGCATTTTAACTGCTTCATAATGCATTTCCAACATCAAAATGGATGCCCAGAGTATGAATTCTAAAAACAACATAAATTTGCGGCAACATTAATAAGAGTGTTGGTAGATTTTCTTGAGTTAGTGTCATACGGATCTTTGATCTTGGTTTATGCTATGTTGATAACTGCTGTTGCCATTCTTATTATATGTTACTTTTTTGAATGTCCTAAACCTTTTTTCGCTCGTGAAAGTATTATGACTGCGCCTATATGGCTATCCAAAGAGACAGAAGAAGTGATATCTGAATGTGACTGCCTTGCGATTTCTTCTCTAATCCGCAGTTTTGGGTAAATAGGTTAAAATGCTATTTACCGATTTTTCCTATTTAGTACTATATTTTAAAATGTTGATTTAAATTTTAATGGAAGCAACTTACAATGATACTAAGCGCAAAGCATAAATTCTTGATCCTTAATGACGCTAGAAGCAAAAAAAAAGATGTCACTTTACGACAGGTAATTCGTTCGATCATGTCACAAAAGGCTGCCTATACAGACTGACTGGTGAGATACCTTCAATACTTATGGAGAGTACTCGGTACTCAATTCTCGTTAACTTGATATAAAAAAATAGAAGCTTAATTTTTTATCGAAATATCTCTAAAAATAAGTGAAATTTGGT
>DVZK01001040.1:0-10278 GCA_018236665.1 Calephelis perditalis
GCTCGCCTTTTACGAGCTGCCTGGCAAGGAAGGCAGATTGTCTATTCTACAAAGGAGCCCGGACCAACACGGGGAAAACCTCTCTACCTCTGCCTATCGATTCGGTAATATGAGCGTGAAGATACTTACTTAAAACTTCGTGCTAGAGTAATTAATATATTTAAAACTGTATTTATGATTAAGATTCGAGGTAAAGAACAAAACTCGAAAGACTATTCCGACATTAATAAACAACTGTTGCATGTAAACCAATGGCAGCAGTTCAAGTCGCCTCTACAGTCTAGCGGTCCGGTGATAGACTTGACTCCATAAGGTCCCCGAATCTGGAAACAAAAAAAGAGATTTTTCCAACTTTCTAATAAAATGCCCGGGATTGGATATGTGCCCGGCTGGCGAAAGCTTTGCCACCTAACACATTGTGGGAGTAATGTGTTAGGTGGCAAATGTGTGGTACCCTTGTTGTACATCTGCCTACCTATTTGGAATATGGGCATGAAGATACTTTACTTTATTTTTTTTACAGCAGTTTAAGAATCTGATAGCTAGCTTCTAGAACCCTACATCATCATTACTTCGAAGTTTGTAAAAGACATGAAAAATGACAATTTTTATTTATGCTAATTGTACTATTCGAAACTACTTTTAATTGTATATACGTAATACGTGTCTCCTAGACTACAGGCCCATGCTAAAAATAGATGGGTCATATGAACCTCCAGGTAACATAGGACGATATAAGAGCATACAATAATAAGATTCAACACTATGCCGTCACCTGAGTGCAGGTGATAATTCGAAGTGCAGGTAGAGTGAGTCCTTTTTGTCATTTATTTTTGTTGGGCATTGTTATATATATATTATAATATAGTATATTATTATGTTAAGTATTTTGTCAAGTATATTATAATAAGTATATTCTGATCATCATACTCATTACAAATTGAGATGTAGGTTAGAAGTGGCAAAAAAAACATGCTAGCAGATAACACAAAAAATAATTATAGATTCATAAAAAAAAACACTCTACTGGGTTATAAAATTTAATGCAAAACAAGCAATTTGTTTAGATTTCTTCTTTGTCTAAGAATTGATTTCTTTTTGTCTACTCTCACTGTAACACCAACTACTACTAGATTACCAAATTTAATGAAAAATAAAAATAAAGGTTTCGATTCTTTCTTGGTCAGATCAGACTTCTTCTTGGTCTAAGATAAAATTAATTGTAAATATAAAAATTTTATTAGAAAATTTTGAAATGAAATAAAATTAAAATACTTCTAATAATTAATCTAATTATAAACTTTGATATAGGTTACACATGGCAAAAAAAACATTCTAGCAGATGACATAGATGATAATTATGGATTCATAAATGAGAAACACTCTACTAAGTTACTAAATTTAATCAAAATAATTTCTTTAGAGTCCTTCTTAGTCCAACTTATAAAAAAAGTCGTGCTCAAAAGCGCGTGAATCGGCTTAGCGACCCGTGCGTCTTCACTTTAATATTTTAGTAATTACGATGGCCGAACCCCAGATACTTTTGGAGAGCTGCCACGACCGAGGCTTTATTAAATTTACTCGCGTTCTTTGTTTTAAGCACAAAGAGATTTGTCAAAAACAATATTGATATATAATTTTCCAAGGAAACTCACAAAACGATCCGTAAACTAATAGCATCATAAACCAAATGTTGCCAGCGAATCGAATTGAATCATCTTAGAGATTACATCAAAACGGTCTCACCTAGAGCGAGTTTGAACAAAAAGCTGGTCCGGGGCGCGAGGACAGGCTGTGCTGCCATCTCGCGCGTTGCTAGGAGACGCGACGATCAATACAGCCTCCGCCGGGCCGCCTAATTACCGAGCCGCCCGCCCCCGCTCGCTCCCCGCTCGCTCCCCGCCCGTCGCACCCTCGCCCGAGGAAACTTCGCCCGCCCAACCACACCGCTACTGCCAGATTTAAATATCAGATGATAGAATTCACATTGAGATGTTTTCAGAAATTCGCATGAATATTTATTTTGCGGTAGCCTTTGTTCTAGCTACGTGCCAATTCTTGCTACATTTGAACGTGCGATTAAAACTTGGTTTTTACTTAACTAAGAATCTAAGTTCTATTTGAAACTAGCTGTTCCGGCAAACTTCGTTTTACCTGTTCAGTTTGCATGGGAAAAATTATAATGTTTTTTTTCTAGTATCCTCGCAGTCAAACGGGGTAAAAAGTATCATATGTCCGTCTCCTGGTTCTAAGCTACTTCGATATCAATTTTCAGCCAAATCGGTAAAGCCGCTCTTTAGTTATAAATAGAGTAACTAACACGACTTTCTGTTATATACGAGTATATAGATTAGAGTTTCTTAATATACTCGTACTAATTGTTACCTGAGTTTTAAGTTCTGATACGATATTTTTATAATCAAGGGATTTTTTTTTTTTTTTGACAGTTTATATTCCTAACCATGTTCATATCATTATTTCGCCATTGTGCGTTAACGACAAGTGGTAACCTGTGGTTTCCCACATGGTCTTCGGCCCTCCAAGGAGCTGATTTGGCCTTTCTTCTTCCTCCATGCATGCTCTGCATAGATCACTGTCTGTGATACCAATCACACGGAGATTCATTTTCAGTGACCTGTAAAAACTACCTTTTTCTTGTATCTTGTCTGCTTGGTTTCTTTGTTTCCTGTAATCAAAGGATAGCCAAAGGGATTACCTGGCAATATTTTTTTTTATTTGGAAGGCAAAACAAGCAGACGGATTTCCTGACGGTAAGAAATTAACGCCGCTAAGAGGCACTGAAGGTGTAGTAGTTTGTTGCCGACCTAAAGCCAGAATATTAGGTCTCGAGCAAAACTAAATTTACCGGCTACTTTATCATCTGAAGCGCTGACGTCGTTGTGGCAGGAACAGGTAAAGCAAGGTTCCATTCCGGTTGCTACGAAACTCACTACCACCTAGTCAGACATTAATCAGCAATTCATATATGGACACAAAAAGACTCCGTATATTCCTCAATATCCCTGGGATTAAACCATCAGATCCAGACTTGGTGGCAATGGGACTCTTTTTGAAATCGGTTCAGAAATAACGGAGATATCGGTTAATACATATTATAAGTTGCAGCAGACCCAGCAAACTTCGTATCGCTTGACATTAATGCGTAGACAGTAGCGCAGTCTGTCGGATCCGATGTGAAACATTCTAAAATCAACAACTACTTATTACTAAAAAAATAATTTAAAAAACATTTTCCAGTGGACCAAATTGTGAATCTAAACTATTCTCGAATTCCCTAGAACACATACAAAAAGTTTCATCGACATCGGTCCAGTCATCTAGAAGGAGTTCAGTGACACACACTCACAGAAGAATTATATATTATAGCAAGATAAGCGACATCCCTATAAAGTCCATAAATCTGTACAAAGTGTGAATCTTGAAAATGGAATGTCGGCGATATTTGAATAATTCAGCACATAATCTGGATTTTGCGATAAGAGGTCTTCAGATAGCCTTGATCACACCTAGACCGTGAACAATACCACCTATTGTTTGTGGTTTGGCACATTACATTTTCTTAACTAATCATAGATCGTAGGTTTGTCTACGATTTAACAAAAATGCTTATTTAAAGACTTGTACATAGTATGTACAAGTTTTTTGTATGTACTACTAAAGTCATTGTAGCATTCTGGTGTTGCTATGTTCCAAGAAATAGTAGAATAGTAATTCCAATAAACTGGCGTGATTGTATGCTAGGCAGGTTTTCAAATATTGTGACACATGGCACTTGGTATTCCATGATACTCATTATAGGTAAGTCATTTCCCATCATCACATCCAGACTAGGTGATAATGGGACCAACCCAAAAGTCAAAAAAATTAAAATCGGTACAGAAATAACAGCGAAATCAATTAACAAAATATATGAATCGAACGTATAACCTCCCTCTTTTTAAGAAATCGGTTAATATTAAGGTTCAGCAATGTCCAATGACCTAGCAAATAACTTTGAATTATCTTCAACTTAACGAATAGGTACTTACGTTACGTACGTTTTGTATTTTCTGTCTCTGTTGTACTTCTGGTGGTCACTGGACATAGCAAATATAAAACACGTCATTTAACAGCTATTTGATGTCCACTTTACCCAGTGATCACCACTAAAAAGATACAGAACAGCCTAGCAGATTCCTTGAGCAAAGCCAGGGAGCGCGCTAGGTAACCGGAGACCTATATTTTTATTTGCCACGATAAACGAGAACTCAATTTCTTCCTCGTCTTATGCAACTGATAAAGTTTGACTGATAACAGTTTTTTCTTGCATCCGCGTGCCCTAAGGCTACGTTCATACGATAGGCGTGAAGCATGTTAATGGGTACGCATATTTAGTACATTTTTCATCTTTGGTACTTGAAACTCGAAACTTAATTTTTAATGATATATTTTGAACTATTTTAAAATTAGCTTATTTTTACAGCATTTTCATGATTTTAAACCAAATAGGAAAAAATGTTGTTATAAGTGTGATGTGTGTTTGTGGCATCATTACTTTTAATTTGAGAGTCGAGATCGAGATGGTTATTAGCTATTACATGTAGTTTCATCAGAGGTTAGTTAAAATTTTTAATTTTAGAGTTATAATAATTTATATCGAATTAATAGCATCTGAGGTCCAAGTGTTTTTTTTATATTACTAATAACCTGTCCTATCGAACATCGTGCTTGTAACCCGAATAATGCCTTGTGATTTTTTAAGTTTACTAATATTAAGTAAAATAAGTATTAAATGTTTTAATAGTTATTCATTTATCTACGAAGACTAATCCCAAAATTCAGGGGTCATTTGATTCGGTACAGACAAATTTTGAGTTGTAATTAACACGATTTTGTTTTAACTTTAATGAGCATTTATATATTACACGAATTTGGATCAAACCTCTAACTAACGAGAGCGTAAGCAGCATAATACACTCAATCAAATTTCGTGTATTACGCGTGTTTAAAATCTATCACCTGAAAATAGCCTTAAGTCAATACACACATTCAGTTGGATACAGATGTGAAATGAGCATGGTTGCGTTCCATATAACGCACTTTTTATTTGCGTTTGTATTTTTAAGAATTGCCTTCAACTCAGAAAATACAAAACCAATAATACTATTCCATTCTAGTATGGATAGGATTCTAGTCCAAACCTGTCCAAACTAAGTCCTAAAATACAAAACTAACGAATAAGAGTGATTAAAAAAAATACACGTAAGCGACAGATAATCGCAAACTGTCGTTAATGAATAAGCTTCCATTCTGCAAGCACAAGGATATCCATCCATGTATTATTTAATTGAAATAAACGATTCATTTAATACAAACGTACCGTAAAACCAAAGAATGCTGTTAGACCGGTATGAATGTTTAGTATTACGAGGAGCTAAATAATTCTGTTTAGACAGTTAATATTATCACAGTTTGACCTTTAAGCTAGAAAAAATTTTTAACAATTCACAAAAAAAGTATCTTCACGCCCATATCCCGGACGAGGTAGGCAGAGGCACAACCATGCCACCCACGATTAGCCGAAGACACTAAGTCCCACAATGTGATAGGTAGCAAGCCTATAACCGCGCACATAGGATATGTAACCCGAGCAACATTTTTTATTTTTTATTAGAAAATTGTAAAAAACCCAATTTACTTTTTGTTGCCCAACCCGGGATTCGAACCCGGGAACTCAAGCAGTCAAGTCCAACAACTAAACCGCTAGACCACAGAGGCGATTATAATTCTGTTTAGATAGTTAATATTATCACAGTTTGACCTTTACGCTAGAAAAAAATATTAACAATACATAAAGTATGCTACCATCTTCTGCGGCTACTCTTTGAATGATAATTTATACTTTAAATATTTAACAAACTAAACTGTATCTAAGACGAGAGTTTATTTCATTTTATTAGGAGGATAACTAGATAATATAACATCACTACGTAGTAGGTATAAAACGCAGTCGCTACCTCTGTCTCTATGTCCGTTTGTATGCTTTAATCTTCAAAACTACGAAACAGATTTTGATGGGTTTTTTTAAGTGATTGAAGAGGAAGGTTTATATGTATATTTTATACCCGTGCGAAGCCGTGGCGGGCCGCTAGTATATTATAATATTAAATTTAATTTCCCGAGCCTAATGTTGATTTTAAGTACCCCTAACGATTGGGGAAAATGTTATTTTAAGAGATCTACCCAAAAATAAGGAAAATAAATTCAATATATGAAAAAAAGCAAACGACAACTTTCCATTCAATTTACTTTTCTATTTTTAGTAAACATGGCATAAGAACTAAATAAATCAACGAAATTTAAAATCTGCCAGGATTAAATACAACTAGATCGAATCAATCAAAAAAATTATAAAGTCTGAATTATGAAGAAATGGTTATTATAAAATTATTATTCCTAGCAATAGCACAACATGCACCTAAATAATATGGATGATTACAATATTTATTTTCTTTATTTTAAAAAAACAATACAAGTGTGTACAGTTTATTTCTAGATCTTCTCTGTGAATGTTTACATTCCTATCCGGTTGTAGAAATAGACATGTCAAAAGAATCCATTATTTTGTCTAAATATGTGAAATAAATATTTTCTTAGTATTGCTCTATTTTGTAAATAACATTTTATACGCACCGTAATACGCAATATAAATTCACTTACACAAACATTATTCTCGAATGAACGAACAAAGGACATTACAATAACAATGGTTCATTCGGATTAGGTTCAATCAATCACTGACCGACAATGTATCTAACGGTGTACTGGAATTGGTCAATTAGCATTTCATTGATATTGATCAGACCTGGCTCTTGTATTACTAGAAAAATAGCGCCTCTGTGGTCTAGCGGTCCGTCTTCGGACTTGACTTCATGAGGTCCCGGTTTCAATTCCTGGTTTGGGCAACAAAAAGAAAATGTGGTTTTACCAATTTTCTAATAAAAAAAATAGCTCGAGATTGGATGTGTACCCGGTTAGCGATAGACTTGCCATCTATCACATTGTGGGACTTAGTGTCTTCGGCTAGTCGTAGGTGCCTTGGTTATGCCTCTGCCCACCTCTTCGGGTATACGGGTGTAAAAATAATTTTTCATTGGTCGGAAGCGTGCACGTCGCGATCCTCGCCAGTCCATTGGACTGCAATTCTTGACTGCTTGATTCAAAGCAGTTTAGGGCGGTCCCTATGGGCGACGCGTACTGATCTACCCTCTTCGGTGCGAAAAGAGGCAGACGCGGCATTGAGAGCCGTCACCCATCACTTCAAGCTCGAACGGGCGAATCGAGCAATTGATCTATGTAACGGATGTAAGATGGCTGGATTTACCGTGTGCAACGGAGGCTAAGCGAAAAGATAGTGATACTTTTGCAAATCCCTGTGGAGGCTAGGCCCTGTGGTCTGGCTTACCGCAGAGCGATCACACCAGGTCCGGGGTTAGTACCTTATCGTCTACCTTAGCCTCAGGCCTGAAAGATTGTAGTCTGATTGGTCCAAGACTGCTCTCTCGCGAGTTTTTGTGGTAGCAGCCTATGCTCCGCTAAATTCGTCAACGACTCATAACTTGAAAAAGTTTTACGATTTTGTGAGGAATTCTTGAGGACTTCTGTGTGGTAACTTGAATAGTTGGGTGTGGTGAATGATGCTGGTAAGCATATTGTGGATTTATAAGTGGAAAGAAATCTTCTTTTGTCTAGCACAATATTCAGCATAAGGACATACATACGTATACATGGAGAAGAAATTATCAAATGAGTATGATAGATTTGATTTTGTTTAGAAGTTGCCTATGAAAGTACTTGATGAACATAAGAGCCTACAGAGGCCCTTCTCTTAACATTTACCACTTTTTGGGTAATATACGGTTTAGGGGTCTGTTTAACAAGTATAGAAATTAGGGATTTGCAGGAATTAGCAGTGAAAAATTGCAAGCCACGAGTGTAGAAAGCATGGCTTAAGCGTGGATGAATGTTGGAATGTTTCGAAAAGTAGCATTGTGGATGTCAAGAAAGAGGTATGTGGGAGTGTAAATATATACAAGCCTATGAATGGTGACACATGGTGGGATAAGGAGGTAAAAACGGTAGAAAAGTGAAGTCAAAGTATTAAAACAATGTCCTGGTGATTAAAATGGACAGGAGAGTACATTTTGAGTAATTTTAGAATTTTGATACATCTGCCTGACTATAGATTCCTATCATACTATTGAATATTCAATTTTGCCAATCTACTGCTATTTTCCAAATACAATTATTTTAATATCCGAAATCTAAAAAAAAAATTTAGATAAGACCTACTTCTACTTAGCAATGGTGGAAGGTGGTATATGAAATCTGATCGACCATACAATGGGTACTTGTAACTCGTGAATGTAATTCTTAATTCTACAACTGGATCACGGCTTTTTACTGTGAAGAACCGGCAAAATAAATTAAGAGACCTTGCCCTTATTCCGTCTCGAACCATCTCAAAAAACAGGAGGTTCTGAATTCGAATGTGCTTTTTTTGTTTATTGTTTACGAGATCACGCAGCAAATTTGCAGAGTTCTGTTATAGAATGTTAGAATATAATTGTAAAGTGATCCCTTATTAATTTTGCCACGATCCGACTAAGGGTTATACATTTGTACTTAATAATGCGTACATTTTTATTTATATCGAGGAGATCTTCAAGGATTTTTTATTTATTATTTAATTATTTATTTTAAAGGTGGTTTATAAATAAAACGCTACAATTATATTTTCAAGGGATTACCATGAAAAGCAATCGCTCATCAGCAATATCATTAGCTACTTGTTCTGCAATCATACAATGACTTTTTACATAATTGGATGCTTGTTTGAAATGTATTTATATATTTGTTAAATTCTTCTTAAAGTTTCGATACATTGACCCATCAAGGAATAGCTTTTTCTTTATAGACGAGATGCAATGGCACATAGCTAAAAGATAATACTACATTTTTTATGCGATGAGACATCAAATAAGCATATGGCTCTCCTGATAACCTATACCTGACCATAGGTGCGTCGTTTTCTTGTGGATGGGATCCTAGGCCAACTACGCAAGTCTACTAGCTACCCTACCGTCAGGACATGAATATGACACAGTCATACTCTTTACCTCAACACGGTGCAGCACAGCATTCGTCAACCAGTTACATTAGTCTTGTTGGTAACAAACCATTTGACATTTTTCGCTTCTTTCAAGTTGCCTGTAAAGAAGACAGGTGGTCTATTCTACATAGCATCCCGGGGAAATCACATAAATTTAAATCTCTATTTTCGCAGTTGGCTAAATATCTTATCTCGAAAATGCAAACTTAATTGGTCCTTGCCGATACAATCACTTAAAATATTAAGACACCGGCACACCAGGTTGCGAAACCGTTCGCAGCGGGTGCATGGTCCTCAGTAGTAACCGAGCGTTGGAGCGATTTGTGCTACTTCGCGGTGTGACCTTGAACAGGTAAGTGTGGCAACAGCCTAAACTTGACTTTGTGTATTGCATAATCTACGAATATAAGGCGTTGACTGGCTTAGATATGTTTAGAAGTATGAACCGGCGGAAGGAATAGTATAGTCTAGTGTAAAATATACTTTACTTCTGAAAAAATCTATAGCCTAAGTAGCATTATCAATTTTGAAATCAGAAAGTAGCAGTCTGGACTCTGGACGAAGTAAACATTTTCAAGCTACAGGACGTTCTCAAGCCATGTATGAAGCATATATTACATTTTTTGAATCCGTATCTAAGTTAGCGCATCATTGGAAAAATTGATATAACTTTATAAGATTTCCACTGTTAGAGTGTCAGCTTAGTTTAATAGCTACGTTTTGTAAAATCGAAATAAAAACTAGGATTTAAACATGACTTTAGTTTAAACGCAGTTGATTAGATAATATGTAAAATTTACCAAAATACAATATCCCATTAAAATCGATTCCCATTTTAGAAACAAAACTTAAATCTGTTTAGTTTCATATTTTTTCTTTCTTTCTTTCTGTTATTTGTAATATTCTGTTATGTATTTGAATTGCTAATGTTGAATTATTATCATCCAAAAATACAGAAGTGTAATCGAATGATGCCTCGTTGTCCGAAGGGTTAAAGTACACACTAAGCGTCACTGACAATTCGCAAGGCTCAGGTTTGATTCTTGACGGGGAGAACCATTCGTCCGATAAAATCAGACGCGTTCGGTAAGAGACTGGATGTTTAT
>DVZK01001041.1:0-10277 GCA_018236665.1 Calephelis perditalis
AAATACAAAGTTTCACTGTTACAGCTTTAAAAATGACGAATTTCCATATGAACATTCATCCCCTCTTTTTACCCATTTTCCCTTATTTTTGCAATGAAAAGTAGCCTATGTTGTTCCTCAGAGTCTATCCTATCTCTGTACCAAATTTCATCAAAATTGGTTCACTGGTTTAGGCGTGAAAGCGTAACAGACAGACAGACAAAGTTACTTTCGCATTTTTATTATTAGTAGGGATAGGCACGCACCGCGGCCAGCCGGTACCGCCGCAACCGCGATGTCCCTATATTTTAAACCTGTAATATCTCCGAAACTATTCGTTTAATTTACATGCTGTAAAGGGCGATATTGTTCTATATTAAATGTAAAATTTATTTAAGATACTTAAATAGATAAGGATTAATGCTGTATTGCTTAAAATCGCTTCGTAAATAAGCCATTATTTTTCGTAAAAAGTAAAGGATAAAAATTGGTTATTGTAGGTTATCCATAAGAGATAAACATATACCATCGCGAACTTTTTTGTAGACCTTTATAAGGTAAACAATACTTAGTACATTATTTTGATCTATCTCGTAGAGTTCAGCCAGCGTTTGCAATGCAAGCGCAAAAAAATGTGTTTATTTACGACTTCGCATTAGATATCTTGAAATTATCAGTGGTTCTCTAATATATGAAGCATGTTATTATACTTAAAAACCTTCCTCTTGAATCACTCTACCTATTTAAAAAAACCGCATCAAAATCCGTTGCGTAGTTTTAAAGGTATAAGCATACATACATACAGACAGACGCGGAAAGCGACTTTGCTTTATACTATGTATAGACAAATGACCTGATGGTTTCGCTTTTTGCTGCATCATCAGGGCATAGGTACTACAATAATTATAGTAGTTTACGTCTTAGCCCCGACGATGCAAATATATGTGACACGTGAAACATTGCAACTGTTTCTTCATTTAAGCCGCGTTCCGATCCAGTAGTAGTTTTTAGTAATAAATAGATTATAGACTCGTCACAAGTGCCTGCTGTAAAGTGAACATGAATAAAAAATTTTTTATTCAAAAAATATGAATTTTTTAAAGGTTTTACGTAGCACCGACTATTGACGACAATTATTTTAATAACTAACTCCCTTAGCTTATTGTAACAATTTATTTTTTTTCAGTTTAGTTTTATTAATTGAACATTTTAGAACAAAAAATATTCTTTTTTTATTGTCCAGCTAGGTATGAAAACTTGTTGTTCTAGGTTTTCATACCATTTTTAGGTACTGAAATTATAATTATTATACTTAAAAATATGAAGTACTTCAAAAAAATCGATACTTACTACGTGTTGTAAAAAATATCGATTTATTTTGCGAATCACTATTTGTATTTTGATGATTTGAATTTTGAGTGATTTGACAATCTGGGTTTTGACATTTTAAAAATTTACGTGTGAAGAATTTACAAATCTCTGTTTGTTTTTTCGTAAATTTATAAGACTTTTGAATATAAAAATGAACGACGGTAACGATTTCGAGCCACTAGAGCCTTCTTTGAAAAATGTTATAGACCAGAAGTCACTCCGGTGGATATTTGTCGGAGGAAAAGGTGGTGTTGGAAAAACTACTTGCAGGTATTGTATAGTCAATTATTCGGACTCATCACTGATTTCTCAGACCTTTTAATTTTTTTTTTATTTCAGTTGCAGTTTGGCTATTCAACTGGCTAAAGTTCGTGAATCGGTGTTAATTATTTCAACTGATCCCGCACATAACATTTCTGATGCTTTTGATCAAAAGTTTTCAAAAGTAAGTGAAATAATGTGATGTGAAATATATATTAGTATCTATTTTAATTTGCATGCAATTTAAACTAAAAACATAGATATACTTAGTTGTTTAATGATAATTCATATAACCTCAATAAAATTTCTCAACAGCACCTACTTTCATGATATTTCTCAACATTAGTAAACATAACATAACAGCTAACCTATAAAGTTTCCTAAACCATATGTTTACACTCCTAAATGTAATTTATTACATTTATTAGTCATAATAAACATAAATTAAAATGCTAAAATATAAATAATGCACAATCAAAATGGGAAGAATAAAGTGCTTATAAATTGGGTTTAAGCATGACAATAGACAAAAATACAAACACGTTGAGCGTGTTGGTTTCAAACTCAATCTGGCTATATCCCAAGACTTCAAATAGCCATTCCTCTTAAATTAAATCACCTCATTTACTTATCAACTGTAATGATTTATTATGAGTCTTACACTTTAAATTGAACCCTATCTATTAAAAAAACTGGCATTGAAATTGAATTCTCCGATCACTTAATTAGTTCTTCTCATGTCTAATAATCTTGGACCTGGATTCTAGGTTAAAATAAGTGAAGTGCTTTTTAAATAATTCAAAAACAAATGGACAGAAATGAATATATTTGTACTTGTATTCTAATTGAATGATTTCTGTACAGGCAGGGTACATAATTTATAATTTTTTTACTTAGAGGTTAAATATATTTAGGAATTTTCGAAATAAAATAAAGTGGTCTAGTACTTTGCCCATGATTAAACACATACAGAGAAGTCAAAAAAGAGATGAGAGTTATAGTGAATGTATTTTGTAAACAGATCCTTTTTATTTTTCATTAAGTCTATATAGTAATGAACTTTTATGTTTTACACTAAGTGGAGATATTGAATTACAGGTGCCCACTAAAGTCAAAGGTTTTGATAATTTATTTGCTATGGAGATAGATCCTAATGTAGGATTAACGGAATTACCAGAAGAATATTTCGAAGGTGAAACAGAAGCTATGAGGCTAGGAAAGGGGGTTATGCAGGAAATTGTTGGAGCATTCCCTGGAATTGATGAAGCAATGAGTTATGCTGAGGTATTTATTTCATATTGAATAAGAAGATAATCAAGCATAGATATTCTGATAAGAACACTCACCAAATGAAAACACAATGGGTAATGTAGCTTTGCCTACCTGAAACTGGTATTTTAAACCTCTAAGTTAACCAGCTCTAAATAGATAAGTAAATTAGCTTACTTACAACAATGGTGGCTACTGATGCTATGCAAGCAAGAATAGATAAGTTTAATTTGGTACTACTAGCAGCTAGTCCAACTGAGTACACTTGTGGAATATTGTATTATTTAATAACACAAAATTAAAAAAAAAATGTATAACCCTAACTAAACCTACATATAATGTAGCTAAAAACTCTTTCAATCACCTCAACTTACAAACAAAATATCTGCATTGAAAGATATTCATCCATTAGAAAGTTATGATGTCACAGACAGACACACACAGTTACATCAAATTTATAATGTTCCACTTTTCCATTTGGGTTAATGACAAGATTCCTTTAGTGGATGACAGGTTCTTAATATCCCATACCACACCAAATAGCATTATAATTGTTTTCAGGTCATGAAACTTGTCAAGGGCATGAACTTCAGTGCTGTTGTGTTTGACACAGCTCCAACAGGTCATACTCTCCGACTTCTGTCCTTCCCACAAGTTGTGGAAAAAGGACTTGGAAAACTTTTGCATTTGAAGTCAAAGGTAATTCAGTGCATCTTATTTTAATAGTATTATAAATTCTAAGGTTTTGATGGATGTTTTTTTCGTTATGCCACAATGCAAATGTTGTACAGATTTGGATGAAATTCAGCAGAGATAATAGTGTATTTCAGTATAAAGGTGTTTTTAATATCCATTTTATTAATATCCTGTAGTTTTTTGAGGAAAGATTAATATTTTTTTGCTTGCAACAGTTGTCATATTATTATAAAAAAAGCAGAACACTGATTTGCCAAATTTTTAAGTTTTCAGTTACATTTTTAAAGGTCTAACTTTTATTGTTCTTATCTAAATTTAGATGGTGCTTATGAGTTAATATTTATAAAAATTTACTTACAAAAATTTATATGTAATAATAGATTATAATGTTTTTAAATTCTTCAAAACTGGTTTACTTATAGTTTAATGTTTTTTCAAAATCAATAAATCAGCCAAACTACAAGGCAATGTTACTGTTAATTATTGATAGTAATGAAGCTATTACTATTTTCTTATTCTAAACTCAGGCATGAGGCAATGAATTTGTTGACTTTTATATTTTTATAGTAAAACTGACAACAAATCTTACTATCTTTAGAAAAATGTGTAACAAGCAAACAAAAGTATTGTTTGGATTAAAAAAATATATATGTTCACGCCCATTTCCTAAAAGAAAACAGCAACACCAAAAACAAGGACACCAACGATTTTTCCAGTTCTGAACAATATTGATTGAATAAGTGAATTGACAAAATACATTTTGAGTTGCTTGACCCAATAATCCAACTTGAGACATTATGTTGTCAACAGTACAAGGGTCACTAGCACTTTGGGTACTTCATGGGTAATTTGGGTACACCCCTCAAATAGTTTTAACTACCTCAGAGCATGGCTGGCTACAGTATTCTTTGTTAAATATTCTATAAGCAGCATTTTCTCTGTTTTACAAACAGGAAATGTACATTTGTTTTGCCTTTCATTGTTTTAATAATATATACAAAATAAGTTGTAATAATATATAGTTTTAACACCTATTTCTGGTTGCTATTTCATTTTGTTTAAAAAAATATGTTAATCATTTCTGTCTGAAAACTCGTCACACTGTAAGGTCAATAAGTCAAACATTTTCGTAATTTGGTTTTATTACGTACTAACCTACTCACGTGCGTGTAGGGTCGCCAACCATCCCTCGTTTTGCGGTGCGTCCCGTTTCTAGGACCCTTAAAGAGGCGTCCCTCTCGAAGTGTATGAGGGACGCGAAATATCCCATCTTTTGAAATTATGTGCGCATGCACATACTATTTTGTTCTTATATATTAAAAAGATCCCTTAAAACTGCCAAATCTCTAGAAAAATGTTCATTGTAGCTTAAAGGTCGTCTAATAACGTGTAAAATACACTCTGGGCATCTATAAATCATTTATTTTACTTCTCATACACATTTTTTGGATTCTGTGCCTTTATAAATTTTTGGATGCCGCTTTCTTTCTTTTTCATAAATAATAAGCAAAAAAAATCATATGCGAAAAGTAACAAATATCCAAAAAAATATTTTAGTTTTAATTATAATGTAAAATATCTTCTCGCCTCTGCGATTTAGCGGTCCCGGATTCGACCCTCGGGTCGGGCAACAAAAAAAGAAAATATGTATTTTTAATTTTTGCCTTTTAAACTTTGCCTGGGATTGTTGTGCCTCTGCCTACCTCAGCGAGGATTTGGGCGTGACGACATTTTTTTTATTATAAAGGTCCCTGGAAAAATTACACAAATAATTTAACCCCAAAGTGAGCAAGTTAAACTTTTGTATTATGTGTTTGTCGACGATACTGATATACAGCGCCTTTACAAAGACTTGCTAATATTTATTATTATTGCTTTTAATATTTAATAATTTTACATTTAGTACTCCTAATTACCAGTACCTAGAGGCTCTGTTCAAAGTTTTTTTGCAAATAATTCAAGGAGACACTGGCGAGTACAGCGTTGTATACTCATGGTAAGGCCTAAGAAATACTTAAATAGATACCAGTGTATATTTAATAAATTAAACACCCAGACTCCGAAATATAAACAATTTACTATAGAGAATGAAACCCGAACTTCGCATTTAGTCGCGCTTAGGGCGTGTTCAGATGACCCGCGCCGAGCACGCACACGCGTTGAACCCGCCCTAGACCCGCGCTTAGCACGCGTAATGCATCGCACGCCTTTCACCCGCTTTTACTACTAGTGACAGTCAGTACAACACTAGCTGAAGCGCGGGTGCTTGGCGGGCGCGTGGCGTGGGCGGATTGATTTGGTTAATGCAATTTGAAAATATTGTTGTGACAATAGGGCTCAAATTATGTCGAAAAAATACTACAATATGAATATACAACAATGCGAATGTGGATGATGTAGGTACCCGGGGACACCAAGGCTGACATTCTACGATCAGATCAATCGGATATTATCCGAGGGTGGTGTCAAGAGTCTCCGAAACCGGCGTATTTGTATGAAAAGGGTAATGAATGTGAAGGAAGCTAAACAGGTTTGTCGGGATCGTGAGGTCTGGCATTCGATACTCTCTGCCTACCCCGTAAGGGACTTGGGGTGAAGATATGTATGTATGTATATTATGTACTGTTTTACTACATAGTCAGTTGTTAGTGTTGTGTCTCACATATGGTTTTTTTTACAGGTTGCGCCGTTCATAAACCAAGTAGCCACATTGTTTGGACTGGCAGACTTCAATTCAGACATATTTAGTAACAAAATGGACGAAATGCTTAACGTCATCACACAGGTGAACACGCAATTCAAAGATCCAAATCAAACCACATTTGTTTGTGTTTGTATTGCCGAGTTTCTGTCACTGTATGAAACTGAACGGCTGGTCCAAGAGTTGACCAAGTGTGGGATAGACACTCATAATATCATTGTCAACCAGCTGCTCTTACGTTCCTCAGCGCCTTGTGAATTATGTGCGGCTAGGCATAAAGTGCAAGAGAAGTATCTAGAACAAATCGCTGACTTGTATGAAGATTTCCATGTAACCAAACTACCTTTACTTGATAAAGAAGTCCGTGGGGCGGCCGCCGTTAGTTCATTCTCGGAATATTTGGTCAAGCCATACGTACTACCGACGAACACGTAAAGATCCCAAATTTCATTTTATTTATGGGTTAAGGTAATAAAATGTTTATATTTGGATATCAACTGCAATAGTATTTTCCTTTTATGTTATAACAGAAAATAAAATAAATCAATTAAACAATTACTAGAAATTTTATTTCAGAAATTCACAAGCTATACAATCTGTCTTTTATAAAAACGTAAAAACAAGTACCTATAGATCTCATTAAAAAATGACGTCATCAATCTAGCGACACTCGACCAATCGAATCACAGTATTCCATATTTTGTGAATTTTAATTGGTTGGGGATGTTACCTTGATGACGTCACTAATTGTTTAAAGTATACGAACTAGATCAAATATTTCTGAGACTAGCTGCATGGCTTTTTCTCGCGACAAAATATAAGCTGAGTAATTTCTCGTTTTGGTAACAGATTAAAATAATTTATAGACTTTTTTATTAATTCATGTTTAACTTATCTACTTAGAAATATGTTTAGAAAAGCATTAATGAAAGAAAAACCATTCAGCTAGGTTCTAGTCCTTACTCTAAAAAATGTAACAAAACTTATACTATAGTAAAAATGTTTATAAATGCGTGTAGGTATTTATTAAAATACTAACTCAACCTTTTTTGAACCTCTTTTGTATATAGTATAGTAATGTGTTATGAATGTGCTATTGGGTTAATAATCTTAGGCACAATGCTCTATTCGAGGGATACTTTTTTTCTTAAATATGAATCAAGATAAAATCAATATTTTCAATCAAATATAAAAATCAGTGTTTTTCTTATTATTGGTGTAACAAGAAAACACAAAAGTCAAACAAAAATGTTTGCCCTGTTTTCACAACTGAAAAAAATGTGTGCATTTCACACACAGAAGTGCAACTTTATTATTATAAATATAACAAACTATATATGTATTATATAATGTATTTTTCTTATTCTCCTCCGGACTTAGTCCTCTATTCGTTTCACCGATTTTTACAATGTGAGTAAAATTCGACGTATTTTACAATGTGAGTAAAATAAAGTGTCTTTTACAAATCGAAATGTAGATAAAATCTATTTTAATCAATGCTTATCGTAACACTGGTAGTAACTTTGTTCACTCACTAAACTAGTTAAGAATCTTTTTTGAACAATAGAGATAGAAAGAGACAAAACACGTTTAGTGTTTTCAGATTAGTTTATATATGATGTTTCTACACAATTTCTCGGGAAATGTTGATTAAAAACTTCACAAATTGACATGTTCGGACTTATCTTCATGTCTAAAATATTCCCTTTTTGTTTCACTGGAAAAGGAGAGCATACACCAAAATAAATTGGTCCTCGGCAGAATTACTACCATTATCGATCGTAATAATTTGTATCGATATAGCGCATATAATTATGTAGTTACTATTTATAAAACATAGAAGGCTAGGCTTACAATAAACTTCATCAAATTAATAACTAAATTTTCTTTGGAGATCCAGCAAAAAAATGTATCTACTGATCCGACTAAAATGAATAAAATGATAAAAGCAAATGCTTCAGACAAAGAGTCTGATGTCGTCGGGAACCCTAATATTTGCAATTAGATGTTAATTTATTCTTCTATAATACCGACTGAAGCCATATTTAATTATATGATAAAAATGCAATACATCGATAACATAATATATCGATACTACACATCGATTCAAGAATCACAAAATAGTATAGGTAATATCGACGTATTGTTCACATGTATGAAATTCACAAAATATCAAAAGTTTATATTTCATTATATCGCCAACATAACACACAACACGCATTCAATAATATAACTTTAATAAATTAAGTATTACTTAAACATGAATGACTCCTTGCAAATAATACTGTTACAAAATAATTATGCATTAATCTCTAATCGTAAAGGAATTTTGCTTTACACATTCAATAATGGGTATAACTATAAAAACGCTTTGGCAGTGTTTATTTATGGACGAAATATTACTAATATAAAGCAATCTATCCAATAAAAAGTAATAGTCTATTATAATATGACACAGCAGAACTCGCAACGCAATTTTCAGACGCGCCTGAAGACATTTAAAGCGGTCGGGTTTTTGGGATGATGGGAAATTTTGTACAAAATTGCGAGGGCAATGCAAAAAAAACCGATAATTAAAAACATAAATCACGTTCGTATGTTTAACAAAAAAAACCCTCATCGCTTCAGAAAGATAAAAAAATCAAATTGTGATTGGATATCTTATAACAAGTTTCATATTCCGAGAACATGTTTTTCAGAAGTTTACATCATATTTTCCACCTGTAGCCAAAATTTGATTTTTATTTTTGATGGTACTGTTTTTGGTGATTTTTATTTTGGATGGATTGTTATGGTGGTTTTTATTTTGGGAGGCACATAAGCCTTCAAAAATAAAAAAAATCTTTGTGCTTTGATAAAAAAAAGATGAAAATTATGCCCGCAATGGCGCTGTGCTGTTTTACAAGTTCTTACACTCATAGTTTCTAATAAAACAACCCCATTATTTAACAGACAGTAATAACAAACTTAACAATCTAATGTTGACAGTTCCAACAGTTTGTTCGACCATAAATTTCCTTATGTTAAAAGAGTATTAAGTTAAGAGCACACGATGGACTTTCCGTGCATACTGTTTTTTATGCTTGTTGATTGACATTTAATACAACAAGGTTAACTTTACAGAAACTTGTATAAGACAAATTTAAAATATTAAAAAAATATCATATAACGAATTTTTTTTCTTCATATGAAAGATATTTTTTCTTTTTGCAAAAAATAATTTTATATAGGTACACCGGCTATACTGAGACATGACGGTGCTTTTCTGAATCGTCTACTGTTTAATTGGGAGAAAAATGTTACCTTGCTTATTTTTTAAACAGTTTCTTAAAAAATCTAACTTAAATAAAAATCTTAATTTTGGCCTATGCTATGACACATAAATATGTATGAATCTGTTTATTATTTCTTATTGTTTTTAATACGTACATGAAAACAAGAAAAATGTATTTTTTTAAGAAAAAATACATTCTTCTGACAAGTTTTTATTTGTAAGGGCTATTCATAGCAACAGACCTGCAAAATGACTATTTAAGACGTATTAAATAAGCCCAAACACGAACCGTTAATGAAGGGAAGTTTTGGAATTTCTATGGCCATCTTCCGTCTCCATCAGTTCAGCTCCGACGCGATTCAAACATACATTGCAAGTTGCAAATTAAATACAAGCCTCTAAGAATATAAGTAATTCTTATTACAGTCAAACAACAAAAAAAAACCGATACCTTCATTCGTATAAATCGATCGTGTATTCTTGACCTAATACTCCGAATGTAGTATAATATAATGTAATTATAAAACGACAAGTAGCAAACAGTTTAAAATACAAATCGGTAACTAGCACTGGCAATTATTCGATCGATACATGGTCTAAGGTCAACATGTATCAAAGGTTCTTATTTCCACCTTCAGACATCGCGACAAGGTTTAAAGTATCATGCCCATCATATTAATGCGTGGCGATCTACAACTGTGCGATTCCGAAGACATTTTTTACCTC
>DVZK01001042.1:0-10264 GCA_018236665.1 Calephelis perditalis
CAGCGCTGCGCTCCACCAAGCGACGGAACGTAACCGATGGAAGCAGCTGGTAGACAGGATCAAAGGAGTCACGATCCTCAGCAGTGAGGGAATCGACTTAAGAGAGAGAGATATGTGTAACTAAACTACAGAAACATTATCTCTAGTCATTAATAAATAATTGATTTTTTTATGTGTTAGGTCAGAGAACAAGCGCATGGGTCCTCCGATGGTATGAGACAACCAGGATATATAGACACTAAAGACATTATAGGTACGTTGCTGTCCTGCAACTGGGATATTCGGCCTATTGTGCAAGTCTAGCATCCACCCTACTCTCTGGTCCCGAACATTACGGCGTCATTGTGGCGGCAGGGGCAGGTAAGGCGGTGGATAACTACCCGGGTAAGTTGCTGTACAGCACTCTACCAACAGTGGTCTTTTTGGTCATGACCTAGGTATATTTTAACCAGTGCTCGTCTTTTACGAACTGCCTGGCAGAGAGGCAGATGATCTATACTACTCAGCGTACCCGGACCAACACGGGATAAAACAGCCACAAATATAACACAGTGATTTATGTAATCCCGTGATACACAAATCTACGTTTTTGTACAACAAAATCTTTAAAATTAAACTCATATGTCAGAAAAGAATAGTTTATGGTTTTTGAACACTGCTCATGAGCGTATTCACGTCAGCTTAACTTTAAACTGCCCAAAAATCACGAACTAATTTCATTCACATCAAGAATTTTGCAAAAAACATCGAAGTTGGTGGTCCAATTTATAGCGCGAAATAATAATGGCACCTATGTGTTCTGGTTTATATAATAATAGGGGTACTATTTCTGTGGGCAGCATAATGGTCCATGGCGCAATGTGTACTGGGTGGTCGGATTATAACGCAAAGCCATGGATTAAGGCACATCGACACGTGTGCTTTCTATGCCCTCGAGAGGGTTTAGGTGTGTACTCGATTGTACTGGTAAGTGATAAGGTAATACTGGAATTAATGATTGTTACTATTCCTACATTATGAAAGATAGTTTTTTTATTAACAGACTTCTAAAATGAGGAGATTACAAATTTATCTATATGTTTGCTATGTTATTACTCTG
Organism: Calephelis perditalis; assembly: GCA_018236665.1. NCBI lineage: Eukaryota > Metazoa > Arthropoda > Insecta > Lepidoptera > Riodinidae > Calephelis > Calephelis perditalis. The sequence goes on from DVZK01001042.1 coordinate 1,100, forward strand.
CAAATAATCTTACATATAAAATTCTCGTGGCGCAATGTTAGTTACCGTAGCCCTCCGAAACGGCTTCACCGATTTTCACCAAATTTTTTATGCATATTCAGTAGGTCTGAGAATCGGCTACCATCTATTTTTTTATAAGCCTAAGTGATAAGGGGTGCTTATCCCACGTTTTTTAATAAAAAAATAGCAGAAAAATGCTGAGTCAACTAGTAAATAAATAAATATCACCAGACAAATTATACAAAATGATTGTATATGACCCCAAAAATACTTTATTTATAATTATTTTTACATTTGTAGAAAACCATCTTACTTTCTGCCAGACAACTCATAACAGCGAGTAAAGGCTAAATGGGTTACTAACATGTCCACTGGTAGAGGAGTGCCGAGTTGCAGTGTGTCCTGGTAGGGGATCCACTCTTATTTATTCCTGCCCTCATAATAACAGTACCATGTTCCGGTCCCCAGGGAAGGGTATCAGGTAGAGGTTGTCAGGTTGCAGGTTGAGGTATAAGATCAATTACCTTGCAACTCGACAAGCTAACCTAGCAACTTAATTTTTTTTATGATATTGGAAGGGAGACAAGCAGACTTATTTTCTGAAGGTAAGAAATTCATGCTGCGTAGAAACAACACAGGTGTTAATAGTGCGCTGCCAACCTACTTGACCCTCTGAATAGCTGAATAGCTGAGGCGGTGGTACCAACCCGAAAGAGTCGGTTCAAAACTCTACCACCTAGCCAGATGACATCGTGTGAGTAAGGGTAAGCCTATGCTCGCCTTTTACGATCTACCTGGCCGGAAGCAAAGAAATGGTCTATTCTAAAAAAGGAGCCCGGACCTACATTTGGAGACCAGGAAGAAAAATATCAATTCTAACAAGCAAAACAGTTATAAAAAACAAATGTGCAAAAAGTTACCACAAGTGCTAGCCTCTAACCCGGAGCACGATAACATAATGTTCAAAGTTCAAACATTTAATATATCAACTGCTGGCGTAGTGGTTGTCTTGCTAATTCAAATTGGTAAAAGAAGTTAGAAAATTGCGAATTAAAAATTCGAAACCCACCGCGTTCACATAAATACATCACACCCGATATTGGCAAGCTGTTAATGGCTCGAGCATTTTTTAGCCAAAGTGTATGTGTTAAACACCTCTATTTAATACAAAATAGAGGTGTTTAACCATGGTACAAGGTATGAACCATATCATAATTAGACGCGCTGGAGGAACTGCTAGAATCTCTCTTTGGCTCCCCTGCCATTTTGATCGAATTTGGAACCAAATGGCAATTTTTTGTTGTGATGATTGATCTCAACCCTAAAATTTAGATTCGGACTTCCTGCCAGAAAGGGCGATCTTATTAAGTAGTAATCCTCCACCATCTTATTAAGTAGTAAGTACACTTTGTGAAACCAACTAGTATTTTTCACTATTTTATTGCTAATAATTATCGGCCATCTGGCATTAAGATGCAGAATAAAAATATCGTTAAATTCGAACTTGTATTAAACTTGCGACATCTACAAGTGTTTTGAAAGCTGCTTATAAAGAAATTAGTATACTGAATGTAATATTGCTTTTATTGACTATTTCGTAACATTAGATATTAGCGGCTACACATTGACCATAATATTTTTTTTAACATTTCCTGACAGTTCTTAATACTTTTACAGCCATTGTTTAAATTGTTTGTCGTCGCTTCTTGTAACACTAAGCTACTACTTCAACAATTGTTGTCAGTCTAGACGCCACCATTTATTAGATAAAATGAAGTTACAATTAAGTATTAATTGACATTTTGTTCTATGTGAATAATCTTGATCGTACGTTTTAATATTAGATACTTGCAACAGTAAACTGATAGAAACTTGTTGGATCGCTTTGATCTCGTTTTTGAAAATGAATCTTCTACAGCAATTGGAACTAGCGAGACATAGTCACAGTCAAAATACAAGATAAACGTTATGTTAGAAAGTGACCCATTTAGCCGCATTCGGCTCATTTTTAATCCTAAACTTAACTTACGTTCAAGCTTCTAGATAAATAAAACTTGTAACATTTTTGAATTTACGTTCGACTAAAGCAAACCTGAAAGTATTCATATAAGAATAACTTGTCAGTATGGCTTCAGCCAAACCTACGCGACCAAAGCACAAGCGAAGTGGAATACTGACCCTGCGAACTTCGTCCACATTCTATACTCTCTACCTATCGTGCAGGGGGAAGTAGCGTGAAGATTATACAGGTTTACTGGTAACTAACCCATATTGTAGAAGAAAAATTGTGACTATTGATGTACTAAAGCTGCCCTAGAAAGGTTATGCGTTAGTTACAAGTAACCCTGTATATGTACCTACGTATTTATGAGATGACCTGTACGATCAAATGTTTCTCTACATTCCAGATTTCAAGTTACTTGGTATGTTTACACTGAATGTTATGTTATTTCTGTAATTACTAATATACATAACTTATTACTTAAAAAAATTACGGGACAAACTGTAAAGCACATACTACAATCCAAACGATGAATAAATTAAATCGACCAACCAATTTTGACTTTTACCTCTCTCTCATACGAATTCCTTCAGTAAGTGTGATAAACAGTACCTTTTAGCCTTCCTCCAACAATATTTCAATTTAAATAATAATTAAATAAACCTATGAATAATTACCCTTGACACAAGCATATATAATATGATAATTTTATGGTTAGATCATATTGTGTAATTTGTCCAAAAACATTTTCATTATTCATTGTGTTAGACATGTGCAACTTCAGTGACAATATTATTAACCCAAAATGTAGTTCGCGGTTCGCGCTGTAGTAGTTAGTGCACGTCACTTTCGCGTCGTAGTCGGTCCCACCTTGCGTCCCTCTTCCCGCCCGTTTATCGCTTAGGTTTGGCCGAAGCTTAATACAAAATAACTTCACCTTTTCAGCATTAATTAATAATGAAATATTGCTACTTATTGAAATTTCATATTTTTAAGTTATAAAGTGTATATTTATTTGTTTTAATTTGGTGCCCATCCGAATACATCAATAAACTTTCAAAAGTAACTTGTATTTTATTTTTACAACATGTTTTTCAAATTTGAGTTATTTCAACAATAATCTGTAAAACATTTTTTTTTTGTTCCAAAACTAATATTTAGATCAGTGACTTAGGATTAAGAAATTTTAAAAAAATGTACTAGTTTACAAAAATATAAGACTTAAAAATCTCAGACCAATAAAAAAGGACTTTAGAATTACTTGTAATTGTTGAAATATATCGACTAAATGTATGTAAACGACATTACATCTTTTTATTGTATGGGAAGGCAAACAAGCAGACGCATTTTCTGATGGTTAAAATTTACGCCATCTACAGACACTAAATATTGTAATGGTGCGTTGCCAACCTGTGGCAGGGATGTTAAACCTCGAGCAAAAGTAAATACCGGCCACCTTATCCTCCAAACCGAAACACGTCAACGGCAATCACTGACTTTATGGCAGCAGGAATAGATACGGCGGTGGTACCAATCCGTGCGAATCGCTGCAAAACTCTTCCACCTAGTCAATGCCATGGTGTCAGTGACGGTTAGCTTATGCTCTCCTTTTACGAGCTGCCTGGCAGGAAGGCAGATGTGATAAGACAGCAAACAAGCACACGGGAACCGTTGTGGTAAGATATAACCGCAGTCTATAGATGTTGTAGGTGCGTTGCTATCCCATGGACCATCATTTCGATAATCTGAACTTAATCAGAATATTAAACAACTATAAAATTTTATATTTTATTATTTGCGTTAAAACATCAGAAGTTCTTTTGCTGAAAAAAGCTTTGAGTTGACGGATGTTAACTATACGATAGGTGTCCCACAGGGTTCCATTCTCTGTCAATATTTGTTCTTTGTCTATGTTTTCCTAACATCTATTTTATATTTAAAGTCTCATTGTAATTAATTGTTTACTTAGTCGGTATCGCATGTGGGAAGTCCCCGAACACGTGCTTATCAACTAATAAAAGTCTTACTACTTGGTATGTTAGACAATTTACGTCCAATTCTTCCAAAAATTGCAGGCGCACCCATCGGTGATGGATTAGCGATCGCTCCAGCAGCATGCGAAATGGTCGCTACTTGCTCTAGGGTTGCTCTATGCTAATGCTCTACACCCATGCACCATGGTTGTTCACACGCATATTAAATGAATTAAGAAGACGCAAGATGATCAGGAAAGCTCATTCGTGTAGACATAATATCTTATTAAGAAATTTATTGGTTGGTATCAACTAAAAAGCACAGAACAATAGTACTCTGACGGAGGTACAAAGCAAGTTCGGTTAGGGGAAAAGTCCGCAGTTTTTGACAAGCGCTATTTGACAAACTGACGCTGCGCAGGAAAGGTTTCTGATCGTTTCAGCGAAAAAGTTACAAACACTGAAACTAGTAGAAACATTATTTCTTGTTCCTCTTTATTTCTAAGTAAACTTCACACCCAAAATGTTTTTGAATTTTTTTCAAATCGATTAATACATTCGGTCCTTAAGGAATGACCTTGCTTGCGTGTGCGCGCGCATGCTACCGCATCCCTAATGTGAGCTTAAATACCAATAAAAATTTAGCTTAGCGACCGCACTTCTAAATGGGCAATTATAACAATGTCATAACGCGACAAACGTGCTTTTAAAGTTAATGTGCAATAAAGTTTTTGTTTTTAATTGGATTAAATTAACGCTACCTTCTATCTACATCTAGTCCGCTATAACTGATCTCATATTATTACACGACAGTTCTTCCAACTTTTGCTTTATTTCTGATATCTGAAACATTAATTATTAATTTAGTGATAATATAGGTACATACATATCGTAAGACGTATTTATATCACATTTACACATTGATTTAGCCTTATTTATGCAGCCTAATATTTTATCGTCCAATTGCACATTTTCCAAATTTATTACTACATATTATTTGTGGTACCTACCTTATGTATTTCCCCCAACAACGCACGCTGCTCTGTCCTTGGCGTCATAGTCTCTCTGTTCAAATCTATGGACTCTAAATTCTCAAATAATTGCTTGATTTTCATAGCCAACTGCACATCTGAATTATCGCGTCTTGGTATACTTTGCTTTGAACGTCTAACCAGTTTCTTCCTATATTTATCAGGGAGATCTTTCTCGATATCCTCTCTTGAGAGCAAAGTCATGTACTCTGGATTGGTGTCATATGGATATAACTTGGGTTTTAAATTAGGAGTTGCAAAAAGTTGCTTGTGACTGTAAGCCTGTCGCCAGTTCTTGAGGACTTCACGATTTCTAAAATTATTCTAGTATTAAGCAGTGAGTTTAGATCGTCTAAGCTGAAAAAGCATGCCCTTCTACTCAAGTACAAACACACATCTAGTATTAGTGCGAATATTTATTTTACATGATGAGATAGCGAACAATCACACAGTTCTGGTGGTAAGAGATAACCGATGCCGTTAGGCACCATAGATGTTGTAGGTGCGTTTGTCTCGTGGCTGTGGTGTTAGGCTAATTATTGTGCAAATCTACCGGCTATCCTAACCTCCGGACTGGAACATGACTGTCATTACGGCGGCGGGAATAGGCAAGGCAGTGGTTCCTACCCGAACAAGGTTAATAACGACCTTCTTCCATCTTCATCATCACAATCTTATCTGATGCACACAGATTGGTAGTAGAGTAGGTTTTTTTGGACAATTGCAGTTTATATCCGTAGATTGATTAACTTGTCGAGTGTTGACATCTGCAATACTCCTTGAACAGGCAAATTCTGTCACATCATATGGAACAAGACAGCTCGTCTCTGTGGCGCTAACGCAATAAATAAACTAAATGAACAACAAATCCGAAGAAATTCGAAACAGGTAGGTATTTATTTGAATATGTAATTACAGAAGTGTTTTTATGTGTACTACGTGCACGCTTTAGCCTTTTAATATACCTACTCGATGTTTAAAATTTAAACGCTATGACGCTAGAATTAGGCTAACGCTTCTCATAACCGCATTCACATTGAGACAGCAGAGTACTCTGAGAACCTCTTTTTTGAAAAGCTTTTTTTTCATAACGTGGCTCCAAGTTGCAATGGTTATTCCCATATTCACATCGTTAAGACGAGAATTTACGGCAAAAAGATATGCAAAACGGTCTGCTTTCTCTGTAGCTGTGTGAGCCAGAGACGCGTCTGGTTTCAGGAGTGGAAAAAAAATTGTAAACTATATGAGTTTAACGAGCTATAACGTTAAGTGCACCTAGCTGAAAAGTTGGTGGTAGCTTACATTCAAGAAATCCAAACCACTATTTAATCCAATTTTTTTTAGAGAGACAAAAAACACAATTTCTACTTAAATTCTCACCTCCTCCTTTGCAAGATTTTATCTTGAGCTGCAAGTATTTCTTTTTGTTTTTTTAACTCCATGTCTTTCAAAAAATTTTTCTTTATTTTTATATTTTGTACTATTTTACTGCAAGTTCTATGCGGCTTTACATACTTCGCGCTTTGAAAATAAGTTAATATTTTACTACGACTTTTAGGTAGTTTTGGACATTTTCCTTTAATTTTAGAGTAACATTCTTCATCGGACTCTGTTTCTTTTTCGCTTAATTGTACGGACAAAGTTTTTTGCAATTTATCATGATCCAAGACAGAATTATAGCTACGAGCCCCAATACTGAGACAATTTAACTGCGGAGTTTCAGATGCCAGGGAAGGAGATTCTAGATACATATCCTCCAAAAATTTGCTTCGCAAAAACGACAAAATTTCAGAACATCCTCCCATAACTATATCCTTTGAAGGATAAACTATAGGGTTCCCATTTAACTGTATCACCTTCAAAGTCATTATACTGCCTAATTCATCTGGCAGATGGGATATGTTATTGTTTTGTAATAGTAAATGGGTTAAGCAGCGGTGACTTTTTACCGATTTAGGTAGAGCAATTAATGAATTGTTACGTAAATCCAAATACATCAGATTTGGTAAAAAGGAAAAGAAATCTTCTGGTAAAGCTGTTATATTATTATTTTGCAAATATATCACCTGAAATGAATTTTATAGCGAAATAATATAATTAGTCTTTCAACGGGCATAAATACAGTGAATAAATTTTAAACAGTAGACAGGTAGGTAAGTACATATTATTATGTAATATTTTTTACACATTAAATATATTTTATCACCTCTGTGGTCTAGCGGTTCAGTTGTTGGACTTGACTGCACGAGGTCCCGGGTTCGAATCCCGGGTCGGGCAACAGAAATTTTTTTGCCAATTTTTTTTACCGATTTAGAAAATTGGAAAAACCAAATTTTCTAAATAGGTAAAAAAAAGTTGCTCGGGATTGGATATGTGCCCGGTTGGAGATAGGCGTGCCACCTATCACACTGTGGGACTTAGTGTCTTCGGCTAGTCGTGGGTGCACTGGTTGTGCCTCTGTCTGCCTCCTCGGGGATATGGGCGTGAAGATACTTTTTTGAATAATATATTTTTATCCTGGTCATCACTCTTCTGCGTAGAATCTATCTTTATCACCCTCATCATCTGCTCTCCTGTCTGGTAGCTCGTAAAAGGCGAGCAGAGATTAAACGGATCATTACCGATAACTGTCACTGTTTGAAGAATGAATACCAGCATTTACAAGGGTTGTCGCCTCTGTGGTCTAGCGATCTAGTTGTCGGACTTGACTGCATGAGGTCCCGGGTTCAAATCCCGGGTCGGGCAACAAAAAGAAAATTGGGTTTTTTTCCAATTTTCTAATAAAAAAATGTTGCTCGGGATAGGATATGTGCCCGGTTGACGATAGGCTTGCCACGTATCACATTGTGGGACTAAGTATCTTTGGCTAGTCGCGCGTGTCCTGGTGCCTCTGCCTACCTCTTCGGGGAATTGGGCGGGAAGATACATACAAGGGTAGAAATCCACCATTTTAACTATTATCTCTATCTCCCCCTATTTATGTGTTTAGGACTTAAGTGTTAAGGTAGATTAGCCGGTAGACTTGCATATTAGGCCTAACAATCCGGTCACAGGACAGCGACGCACCTACAGCTACAACTAATGTTGTCATTCAGCCACTCAGCCACGCAGGGGTGGCATTATCTCTTGATCCCTATAAAATAAATCAAGAAATATTGACGGCCTCTTGCCGCGCATATAAAATCTACCCTTGCTTACGTATACTTATGGTCAAAACTATTCAAAGCGGGTACCTATAGCGGGCAAACCGATTACTGCGTTTAAAACATTTGAAATAATCATTAATTATTGACTGAAGTAATTGTTAAGTATACCCACTTTGCCCAAATCCTATGCAACAGGCTTTTTGCCGAATCACATTATACCTTCTTTAATATTATATGGATGCTAACTTTCATTTAGCACTAAGATACACTATTTACTGTATTTTAACAGTAATTTAAGTAATGCTTTTAAATATACCTCCCCGCTTTGGTTCTCTGAGATTTTGGTCCACAAATTAGATTAATGGTCGCTCATTGGAAACCTATAAATGCTAACTGAGCACCTAAGCGTAATTACCACTGGGGATCTTACTAGAATAATTATAAGTACTTTACACTTACGCATAACAAATCGTCATTTATTGCTGGAACTATTTCAAGACCCTGAGAGGACAAATCCAAAATACTGTCGTTATTTAATCTTTCAGCATAAACGTTTGCTTGAATATTTGTTTCAGCGTCAGACATTTTAATATAAAAATAATATTATTGAGCTATATATCACGGATTACTGCTGTGTTTGATCGATGGACAACTATGATGGGCAACGTATTTGAAAATGGCGCCGTAATTAAAAATTGTAGCCAATGTAGGGGCAGCTAGCAATATTCCTATAGCAACCTTGTCAACATGGAATAAAGTTACATGGCTGTGGCTGTGACAGCTGCAGTATTTTCTCCTTTTTTAAGAAGTTTGGTAGCCATAGAAATAGGAATTTATAAAGATGTGCAACAACGTTCTTTTCTTTCTTTAGGTTTTGTCCTTCACATTAGTATTTAGCCATTAGTCAAGTAGAAATTTGCATCGAATTTTATATCAATTTCAATTAATTATAATTAGTCATAAGTCGTCAGGAAGTCATGTCAGGCTCTTGGGTAAAGCGGTGGCTCATTACA
>DVZK01001043.1:0-10262 GCA_018236665.1 Calephelis perditalis
TGGGAATAGCTTGAGAAGGTGTTCCTAAGACTTTTAAGCTGGAGTTTGGCAGCATGGATTTCAAGCAGGCAGCTGGCGAAGTGTCTAAGGTAGAGCTCGTAGGTATACCAATCGAAACACCCGACTCAAGGCTCGTATGGGTGACAGACGTCGTATGTGGATTTGGGTTAGAAAAATCCGCAGCATTTGGTAGCACAAAGGAAATCGTGAGAATGGCAGACTCTTGTGTTGGTATCCTATCAAATTCAGAAAGGAGACTCTTGCGACATTTTTTCTGGTTTCTTATTCCAGAAGTTTTTAAAGCCATTTCCAAAATGTCTCTTTTTCGATCTTTTTTTTGCATTTTGTGCCCTAAAACAATGTATTCAAAATTATAAATTTTGTGATAAGCCCTTAATTGGTGAGTAATTATGTAGTTATGTTATATTAGGCAGGCAAGAGAAATAAAAAACATACCGTGTGCAGAAACTTTTCGAAAATATTTCAGGCGCAAGCGCGCATGTTCCCACCGTCTCTGCAGGCGGCCGACTAATTTTGGAATAAGCGACTCATTACTATAGCTACTTGAGTACAAAAAAGCCGTATAAGGCGGCATAAAAGCCAATGCATGAATTATCATAGTAAAGTAATACGGCATAAATGGCAGAGACATATTAAAATAATATGTGATAGTAGGGTTTAACGACACTTCATCGTGAAATTTTGTTTTAATAATTGTGTATAAGCGACAACCATATTGCGAATTTGTGAATGGTAGTAAGGTATAACCGACGTTTATTGTTTTTGACGACGAAGGTAAAGGGGCATTAGCTCCAGCGTTCAAAATAGTCGTTTGGTGGTAGAGAGCCGTAAGCACCTGGAATCTTTGAGCAAGTTAGAAGTAAAACAACTGTAGCGACTATATGCCAAAAAGATGCGATTTTTACATGGGTACAAGCGCCTTAGTGTTAAAATAAGTGTAAAATTTGGTCGGTTACACAATATGACACTTCGAAAACGCAATTTTTTGCCTGGGCATAAGTGACAAAAAAGTCGTCGTACAGCCATGGGAGTAAGCGCATTTAAAAGAGCGTATTTTTTTAAGTAGGATAACATTCATAGCTCATTTTCGACCAAAATGTCGCTTATGCCTTATTACCTTTTAACCGTCGATATTATTATACCACAGCAGTGATTATTCACTAAAAAGTTTTTCATAGAATATGAATAAAACTCCGCAGTATTAATAAATATTTATTTTAATGGTAAAATATTAAGAGAGTTGATCTTTTGTCAACTTATTCCAAAGGCTTCATGAAAATTTATTAATATACCTTAGATTTCAAAGCATAAATCTAACGACTCTCCACTAACAGTAACATCATTGTGAGTGAAACAATTCACTGATTTTTTACTGTCTTAACTTCGAGATTACATACTTCTTAAACTTCTTGTTTTAATTTAACATTTCGGACAAAAAATCCATCAAGGCTTTAAGCCAGTGTACCAATTTAATTAATATTTATCCAGTGTGGGATTAAGTTAGTCCGAGATCAATCAAATGCTATTGGGGGGCAATTGCATTTTCGAGTCGGGGGCAATTGCTTTGCCGATCCGGTGGTAGTTTAAAAAATGGCGACGCACACAAATACCACTTGTATGGTTCATGTGAATAAAGATTATTCTGATTCTGATTCTGATTACCAACAAATTCCGCTCAGACACCATTAGTGATCTTTTTGCGAACCAAAAATCGTTCCACTGAGATTACTTTATAGTTGTCAATAAAAACCGCTCCATTTCTTTTCTGTGGATGGATTTCCGTATCGTTAAAAAATCTATTTATTATCAAAGACTATCTAATATAACAATCTAATAATAAAAGACAATCTAATATAATCTCTGTATATAAAAATGAATCTCTATTTGCCTTAGCCATTACATCATGCGAAAACGGAGGGAATGATTTTGCTATTTTTTTGAATATTTTTTTTGTTTTAATTACAGCCATAGCCATGTACACACCTATTACGACTGTGATAAAGTGTGATATCTATAGGCCGCCGTTGTCTTTTAACATCAGGAGAGCCGTCTGCTTGTTCGCTAATCTCTCATCTGATCTCGTAAAAAACGACAACGCCTGTCTGCTCAGCTAGTTTTTCCCTAAATATAAACATTTTCCCTAAATATTAACATTTTCTTAGTTACCGAAAATCTGATTCATTTAAGTGGCCCTATTCTATTAGGGTACTATTCAGATTCGGACACTTTTTTATATCGGGGCCTTTAGCGATTGCTCCAATGCAATGGTGTAGTTAATGCAGTACTTAGTGTAGTAAAGTAATATTACTGATTTACTGATACTCCTGATACTGATACTGATAGTAATATTACTGATTTACTTTTATTACTGATGTCTCAGTCAAGTTCTTATGTTGAGACTCATCGTTTTAATTACTCTTGCTTATGGTTGATAAGGGACTGTATTTTCCAAACTATGTATTATTATAACTGATTTATTCGTAAAGTTTCTACATCAATACCCTTCGGGTTAAAAACAAGGGGCCTCTTTCATCCGAGGCCTGTTGCAATCGCTCCACCCGCTGCGTGGTTAATCCGGGACTGTATTTTACAAAGTATTCTGATTACTGATTTATTCGAAAAGTTTGTAAGCTTATTGGATTTTTTAATTAGCGATCTGCTTCGCTGGAATATCATTTCTGTCTTCATTGTGAAGGAAACTAATCCTCTTTGTATTTGAATATTTTAATTAACAAGAAGCCATTCTGCATTGCAATTTATATTCCACTCAATTTCACTATTTGCCTGAGAGTTTTAATTAACTAAATCGTCCGTTTTATAAGTTTGTGTTTGTAGTTTTAAACTTGTGAAAAAAGCATTTTTAAAAGTTATACTACTAAATTAACAATTATCCCATCTCTTAACTATTTAGTAATAGTTCAATATTTATCGTTTCACCACGAAACATGATTCATATAAGATAATCAATTGAGCTTGTCCTTGAGGTATCCGCAAGTTTCGGAAGTGCGGAAGACGTGGCGGAAAAGTTTGTGGAAGGCGGCGATAACTGATAACTGTCAGAGGTCAAGCGAAGGCCGTTGTCTACTTAGAAGTCTGAGTAAGCCCGCATAGTGTTAGGGTGATGACTCATACAACGGATCGCCGTAATTCGAGTATATCCGGTATAACAAAACATATACTAAACGAAGACGAACAACACTGTGAAATCTCTCTTAAGTTTGCATCCCGTTGTGTAGATTGAGTTATAAGTACTAAGTACTGGATTGTATATCTTGTAAGTCGTGCAATTATGGTAACGCATTTTTTTTTAATTGTCTGAAGACCTAAAAGACTGGTGTACTACTTTTCTAAAGGCTGCAGCTCAATATCTATCAGTTACAACAACGACACGGTTACACGCATAATACATTAATTGTAACGACACCAGTGTCGGATACTTTGCTATTTGAAATCGCTTTCAAATAGCAAAGTATTGCTATTTGAAATCGTTTTCGCTCCCACTGTTGTAAATTGGCCACCATTTTGATTTTACAGTTTTGACCACCACTAGTTGTGTTAAAGTCGTTTGTTCATAAAAATGGTCTTATTTGATAGCTCAACACGTAGACCATAATAACACATTAATTAGGTTTTAATTATTAATAAAAATATGTTTTTTAAAAATTGTCTTTTTTTGAAAAATTTTAAAAATCTTTTTAAAAACTGTTTATTTTTTGAAAAATTTTAAAAATCTTTTTAAAAACTGTTTATTTTTTTATTTTAGAACTTTAACTTTTATTTGGAAGAATAGAATATTTTTTAAAATTAATTACTACACTTCTTTGCTCCTAATGAGATAGTTATGAAGTTATAAAATTTTAAATAACACAATTTTCATCTTTTTTTAAAAATGGAAAAGTAATTACAAAGGTACCGTGAGAGCAAAAACGGTTTCAAACGATTTTAGTGCATGTTTAACAAATTATTTTCTGTTATTTCTAAATGTATGATTCTTTTATTTATTTTTACGGAAAAACAAACAAACGGATAACTGGGCCGAGTGATAATAAGGATAACTGCCATTCACATGCAAAACAAAAAATGACAAAGATATTTCACTGAAAACTAGCTAAACCGACAGACGTAGTCCTGTCCTAACTTTAAAAATTGAATTGTTTTTCATGTGAACATTGGAAAAAACTAATAAAACAAAAAAAAATAAGCAAAATTGGTACTTCCGTTAACGTATGATGCAATGACCAAAACGTATGGGGTTTATTTCTGTATTTAAGATTTTTAATTATGTGTGGATTTGAAATACCACCGTCGGTAAATGTTTCCACAAAGGTGTTGCACAAGAAATAAACTGTTTAAGTATTATTTGCATTCCTTGTGTACTCTTTATTGTTTTTTTTGTTTCTGATTATTGTACGTTTTTTTTTAATTTTACAAATTTAATGTTTGCAAATGTCACAAATAAAAAGAATCAGGCATCACCCTTACTGTATTGACCGAACAAGATAGGGGTCCGTCAATATCGCCTGATATCAGTGTTAGGAAATGCACTGCACCATTAATCACTTGATGATTAATTGCATTTTTATGCCTAAGTGTAAACATTTGCATGCAACTTCGGCCGTCTACTAAAGATTGTTTGCTTTAGAGACCCTTTACTAGTTTAGATAAAAAGCATACTATGTCACCAAGTTGGTGATTGGAAAGATAGGAGCTCAACACCTCATCCACGTTGGTAACGAAAACCTATGGTAGCTTCACGTCCTCATCCTCTAAGCAGTAGGCAGATGTACAACCAGGGTGCGCACGGGATATTCAATTTCGATTCGATTGCAATTTAATATTTTTATAATTTTAAAGTTGCACTTAAATTTTAACATTATCAAAATATTAATTTGCGATTACTATGAAAAAAACACAAACTTTAACAATTTTAAACTATTTCATTCTAGTTAACTTCCAAATATCTTTACAAACTTAGATTCTTGGAATATTAGACTACGATTGCAAATAATCATTAAATAATGAAAATATCATTGATATTTTATTTAAATTTAAGTCATATCCCGTAATGATGGAAGGAATAAGACTGACATAATGTGTGATATCTAAGCGAAGTGCCAAAGGTTACACACGAGCTGAATGCAAAAGCTAATATCGGTTACAGTGTCACGGGTAAGGACAGAATAATTAGGACAATGTCGGATGTGCATCGTGACTTGTGAAGGCGTCTGCTATTATGCATTAGACATGTTCTGTGAGCTGTTTCAAATATTCCGACACGATATCTTACCATGAACAGTTACATTTATTCATCTTTGTTCTTTGATGAAACATTTACACAAAGTTCCTCGCATAGTTATTGAGAACTTAAATTTGCCATTTTTTATTTTCCTTTATTAAAATAATGAATGTGTATATAATTGTGTATAATTTCACAACATAGTATAAAACGAAGTAGCTTTCCGCTTTCTGTCCTTAAGTATTCTTAGATCATAGAAGTAGGAAAATATAAATAAGTGCAACAAGGTTCTGAATACAATTTCGTTGTATAAATACCGTTGGAATCGACATATAACTAAGCAACATATCTTTATCTCATCTTAACAAATCTTGATATTACGTATGCCAAAAGAGATAACGACATTTATGTCGTTAGATAACGACAGTTCAAAAAGACTCCCTGACAGTCTTCATGCTTGACATACACGCCATATTTTGTTTTAAATCTTATAGTGATGTGTTATTACAATTGTCAAGATTTTATTTTACGTTCCTAGAAAATAATGATTGGATAGGATATGAATGATAAGTTAAGATAGAAAAGATAAGAAAATATATCGGTTTAAAGTAAATAAATATTCTTTTTTCGTTTCATTACATTTCCCTATTTATAAACCAATAGAACAGAAATAAGTAAGTTGATAGTAGCAATTTCCATCGGTAGGTTTTTTATGATACTGGAAGGCAAACAAGCAGGTAGATTACCTGATGAGACACCAAAGGTGGTAATTGTGCATTGCCAACTTTAGGCCGGGATGTTAGGCCTCAATCAAAAGAAAGTTTAGCGGCTACCTTATACTCCGAACCGGAACACGCCAACGGCAAGCGCTAACATCATGGCGTTAAGAATAAGTAAGGCGGATTGGTGCCACCAATCCGGGCGAGTTGTTTCGAGACTCTACCATCTAGTCAGATGTCACAGTGTTAGTGATAGTAAGCCTATGTTCGCCTTTTACGAGCTGACTGGCAAAGGAGGGCAGATAGTCTATTCTGCAAAGAAGCTCGGACCAACATGGGGAAAGTATATTCTTATATATTTACCTCAGCTTAACTATCGATCATCACTAATAGAGCATGTATCAATATCGATACACTAGTTTTTTCTCAACAGCCATAGTGATGCCAAAGATCACCACAGATTACGCCCTCTCATTGGACAGAACGGCTGCCATATTTTGTTTTATTGGCAGTTTTTTTGTACCTATTTTATGTCCATACATTTAGAAGTAAATGGCTTAGATCTTTAAAAAGTATTTTAAATAAATAGAGAGTAATTCGTGGAAGGTTCATATTATGTATAATAAGATAAAAGTTTTCCCTGTCTGGGAAACGGGGGCAGGCTGCTAGTTAAAACATAATTTGTAAATTTGAATTATTCGTAAAAATAAATTTACGAGACGAATCTGTAACTGGTACTATTTGTAAAAACTTTTGGTTGCACATTATAATACAAGCGGTAATTTTAATTACAATTGGTACCAACGACATTTCAACGATAGTAATAAAAAAAGTGTTTAAGTGGTGTCATATTATTTTTATTAAAAATAAGGAGTGTGAACAAATATTTCGACTCAAAACAATACATTAATACAAAAATGTATCTGTAAATGTATCTTGCCTTACGAAGATATTCACTATTGTGCGTTGCTGCATACACATACAAAAACTGAATATTAACTATAATATAGTTTCACATTACAAGTTTCAGAAATCATTTTTTCGTTCGTGCCTGTCGTAGTCAAATATCCCTGTTTAAAATAGTCGGAAATGTATATAATATATAACTTAATTTGAATTGAAAAAAAACTGGGTCGCGTCGGAGGATATAAAAATATTTTCATCCTTATTATGTTATATAATAGAGTATATCTATTTCCTTCTGATTAATACCTAATTGAATGACAAAGAAACATTTGTAGGTTCATGCTTCAAATTTACTTCAAGAAACTTTGGACCAAAATTTAGCTTTGAAAGCTCTAAATGGAAAGAAAATTTATTTGCAAGGCATTTCCGGTATATTTGTACGTATGAATGCATTTGTGGATGGATGTAGGTAGGTACGTACATTTGATAAACATGGCGGCTGCAAGGTTTTGTTTTGATTGTTACTATTAATATTATTATTTTTAACACAGTCAATATATTCAATTGAAATTCAACACCATAATAAAATACCTTCATAATTATTTAGGGATCAGCATTTTAAATCTGAGTGCAACCGACACATAGCAGATCTACTTTTTATGTATCTTCATTGTAGTGTTCATAATCACAACATAAAATCAGCCTCGTTCTAACGAATGAAAAATATCAATGTTGCGTTTTAGCAATAGGTACACGTAGTTACAACGTCTTTTTAAATACCACAAACTGTGTATTCATGTCTTTTCGTGAATAAGTTCTTACTATCTCTATTGAAACACGACAGTACCGAACACAGATAAATTGTTGATAATAATCCAGACGGGTCGCCACAAAACTCTACCACCAGATCTTGGCCACGTCAATAGTAAAAAGCGAACTCACATTCTTCCTTCACCAGCTGCTTGGTGAGGATACTATCTAAACTACCGTCTTAACAATAGACATGGGGTAAAGTACTCCCAGGCTCAGCTTTAATTACAATGTGATACAGATTACAACATCAACTCAATTTTGTTCCTACGTTAGTCCCTGTTTATTACAATCGGTATAGGTATAGTACATACGTAAAATTCTCGCATATGTATTTTAGTTACGTTTGTATGAAACAAGCGGACCTGAATCTTGGAGTTCTTATTTTAATTCTTGTCACAGTCACCAAACACCTGTCAGTAAGTCGTTACTTGCTTTCTTTTCACAATTTGTACTACAAACAACTCCATGTTCAGCACAGTTTTTGCTGTCATATATCCAACGAATTTAAATTAAGACTTCGAGCGGCGCCTTTTTCGTCTCTATATGAGAAGCACACCTTAAACTCTGTCCCACCACCATGTACATTCCATAACCATATCATGTCGAACATAAATTATAATGCGGAACATCAAACGAACAATGCTCGATCTTGTAAACTCCGATTTAAGGGACAGAAGCCATTTTTTCTGACATTGTATATAGGGAATAGCAACAGGTTGATTTCGGTCGCCTTCCTCGACCACGATTGACAGGAGCTGGCTTATTTGAAATTTTAAATCAACAGTTTCGACAAGCCTAAACCGGATAAAGATTCATCAATGTTATGGTAGAACAAAGTTAAGATTCAGCCTCCAAAATCAAAACGGCATCTTATTTCAAACAAACAAGTAACATTATGCAGTAAAGACTAGTGTACACGGACGCAAAGTCATTTTGTATTTAAAATGATTCGATGAACTGATGTCAAATGCGCTCTTTCTTCTGAAAAGATATAAAAACAATTTGGCAGGTGAATCCTGTATTTTTAATAACGGAATATAGCAGGCCATTGTTCACGTAGTAGCGTCATTGAATCTATCAGAATATATTAAAGATAAAAAATTAGATTGTTCAGAGTAGTGTTGTTTTAAAACTGTTACTGTTATTTAGTTCATATGCACATTTTCAAAACGAGATTTCATTTCGAATAAGAATCTTCACTACATAGTATAAAACAAAGTCGCGTTCTCTGTCCCTATGTCCCTTTGTATGCTTAAATATTTCAAAGTACGCAACGGATTTTGATGCGGATTTTTTTTAATAGATGAAGTGTTTAAAGAGGAAGGTTTATATGAATATTTTATACCCGCGCAAAGCCGGGGTGGGCCACTAGTTATTTAATACAAACAGAGAGATAAATTAGTTTTATTTTTCCATCATGTCTTTAGACTTTAATAAACAAGATTATTTCTTTTCACAAAATACACACAATTCTAACTATAAATTACGAGAGTTTGAAATAAGATGACTTTGAAAAATGGAAAATAATCACGAACGGAAAAGTTTCGACTGAAATTCATGAAGTCCATGAATATTCATGATAGAAGTTCGGACCGAAACAAATGCCGCAGTTGATGTTAAAGAAAGGCGAATCAGATGGTGCGGAAACAGGCGCATCTTCAAATAGTTCTTGTAATACAATATACCTTAAAGTTTGTTTTTTTTTTATTTTATTTTAAACAAACTTTTTTGACTTATAGCATTGGTTTACGATCAACGACATTTTCCATTGTATGCCAGCTTGGGACGTCTAATACATTGGACTTATTTTTTTTTATTTACCAAGCGAACAAATCGAGTGAAGGTCTGTGTATTCAGATAAGGTTGCAGTTGTATGTGTCTATGTTTGATACACGATAATTTGAGGAGTTTTGATCCGTATTCATGAAATTGAACAGACAAGTAGATACTTGGAACATCTTTTTAAAATTTAAGCATGGTTGAAATTTGTTGTAGGGTTGCAGTGCCAAGGCGAGACAGCGATGAACACACGGCACCGCGCATCGGCGCGGTATGCGGTGAGGCAGATGTTAAGTTGCATTGTCCTCTTGTAAAGCCGTAGATACCTCAAACACGAACTCCGCCAGACAGAGAGGTGCTCTCGCCGCAACCACCGCTGGACAATAGCGGTGTTTGCGGTTGCGGTTGTTAGCGCAGAGTGGTTCATAACACACGTGGCACAGCGTAACCACGAGGATCGTTGTAAGTGCAGGTATTTTATATGATACCATGAATGTCTCGTTTAAAATTCTTCTTCGTAGAAATGAATGAACACAATATATTTTTATGTTTTTCTTTCTTCTCCTTAAAAGCCAGATTGTTGTCAATCTCCATTTTTGCCAGTGAATTTGATCAAACTGGTCACAACCGCTACGAAATCCACATTTTCACTTCCACCCGATGCGGCGGTAAACGGTGCCTTGTGATAATCACTTAAGTGGGGCATCGAAAAATAAATGTTGGACATTTATTAATTTTCGTCTGAGTTATCAAATGAAAGAGCTTGATTTAAACATTTCAAATGTTTT
>DVZK01001044.1:0-10261 GCA_018236665.1 Calephelis perditalis
CGAAATTCGACTCTAATAACTTTTAATATCTTGTTGATAAGAACACCATCTTCTTTTCTCAAGACCAATTACTTTGTTTCCTGAATAGTTAGTGCGCCATCTGTCATCTTTATTGTCAACAACATAACTCCTATCAAATCCGAGCTCGAAAGTCGCATTGCCAGTACGGAAGACTTGGCTTTACTCATATTCTTAATAGGTATACCAAGCCATAATATTATTATGTTCTATGTTCAAGATTATTAAGTGAAAAAGAACAATCACCCTGGGCTTTTTTACGGTAAAATGTTTTTTCTTTATCACTTGAAGGGTTTTATCTGAACTTATTGATTGAAAATTATATTCAACTTTTTATTTCGTATCTAAATCGTCTCTTTGGTCGAAAGGTTCGCCGTTGGACTCAACTTCATAGGATTCTGGGTACGGGTCGGAAAACATGAAATATATTTTTAAAAATAAAATGAATTTTTCAAATTCACTAATAAAAACCTCGTTCCCTAAATAGTCTGTGTTCCCGGTTAGCAATAAGTCTTGCGACCTCTCGTATAGTAGGTAGTCCTACTATCCTAGACTATCCGAAGCCTAGCCTCCCTCTGCTTACGTCTTTGGGGATACGGCCATAAAAAAACTAATAACTTTTTAATTCAGCTATAATATATAAAAGCAACGTTTTTAGTTTTTTAAACTATTATTCATTTCGTAAAAACGTTAAGAGCCGGTAACGTGTTTAGACGGAATCCTGCTCTATATGTCGTACCTAGTTATGTTTGAGGGCATGTTAATGCATATTGATAGACTTGATGTTTGATTCTATTATGATAATGGCTTACCCTGTCGCCTGCTGCACGTAATATTTGTTAGAGCTGATCTTAGAAACAACTATGCTATAGTTTAGGAAATACTCGTAGTAATAAGTAGAAGAATCTACCAACTTCTTATGAATAAACCTAGACTAAGTAACTCGAAATTTGTCATTGACATTGTTAAACCTTAGAGAAAATATTTTTGATTGTTAATACAACGGTATACGCACTCAGAGATGTGACTAGTTTAATCAATTATTTAGTCATAATTTTGTATTGAAAGTGTCATGTTAGTGACTGATTTAAAGACTGTTGACGTCTCTAAGTAAATATATTTTATGCCCTATGGAAAGCTGTCACTGCCCCATGAATTAGTAACAAAAAGAGTTTGCTTCCAATGCGATATGTCTTCTAAATAGTTTATTAGACTTTTAAAAAGTCCGTAGGTCAAAAGCTAGGTAGAAATTTTTTTTTAAAACGATATGCGATATTAAGGCATAGTCTAATTAGACTCGACTGGATATCGTGTAGTGTAACAAGACTAAACAATGCCTGTCGTATGATAGCATTTCACTTATCAAAGATCTTTATCCAATGTGCCTTTGATCAATCTTGGGTGACTTCATCCAAGTTACCAGTAGCTTCGAAATTTGATCAAAGATCTTTCTTTTTCATAAACATCAAAAAGTATTATTATTAATTATTTATTGTATACAAAAAAAATACAGAAAAACTTAAGACTAAAATAAACACAAGTAGGTACTAAGGACGAGCTTATGTCAAATGATAATATTTAAAAAAAATCAATGCTGCCACTTTTTATATGAAGAAAATTCTAAACTTTGTTTCTAAGGGCAAATTAAACAAAGATCCTTGATTAGTGGTATTACTAGTGTAATAGGGGTTTAAATTTTAACTGTTATATATCGCCTCTGTAGTCTAGCGGTCCGGTGTCCTAATTGACTTTTTGAGGTCCCGGGTTTGGAACCCCGGGTTGGGTATAAAAAATATAGATGTGTTTGATTTTCTAATAAAAATAACGTTGCTCGGGATACGATATGTGCCCGGTTGGCGATAGGCTTGCCACCAATCACATTGTGGGACTTAGTTTCTTCGACTACTTGTGTGTGCACTAACTGTGCTTCTGCAGGGCGTGAAAATATTTTTTAATTTTTATATTTTTCAAAAAAGTGCGTGAGAAACATACACTTGTACGTCAAACATCAAGACAGCCAGAAATCTTCGCTTCGCCGTGCAGTGCGAAGATGGAGTTGTAGATGCTGTGACTACATTATAAACTTCGTCAAAATACCTACTTTCATTTGTACTTACTAGGTCTGTGGTTCTTAATCTTTGAATCTTGGGCGACCATTTGATTTACAGGTAACAATCAGTAAATAAAGAGCTCTTTTATATTTCAACAAACTGCCTCGTTGGTCGAGTGGCTAGCGTACACGCCTAATAACATCGAGTTCGATTCCCGATGGGGGCAGGCATTTTTGTAATGAAAATTTTTGTTACCTGCATTTCTCAGTCTGGGTGTTTGTTAACTTTATTCTGGTATCTATTTAAGTATTTTTTATGAATTAGAATCGTTATCTAACACCCATAACACCAGCATATTGAATTTGCCTACTTTGGGGTTAGATTCAATTGGTGTAACTTGTCCAGGGATATTTATTTATTAAATAAAAAAACGTACAAATACATCGACACTTATTTATTGACATGGTATGAAACCGTGTCCATATTAGCTAACATGAAACTCTAAATCTTATTCTTTGTCTTACTACCGATTTTTGTTCATAATATTTACTTTTCGCAATTTGATTTTCCTTACCTTTTTAATCATACATTTTCATTACTGTCAAGTTAGTAGCTCATAACAGTTAGTGTTTATATTTTTATTTATACCGTTACTACCAATAACAGTGCTAAATTTACATTTGTTTTGTTTTTTTTATTTCAGGTGTATAAATTACTCAATAAGTCAACCAACGAACACAACCATTATCTTCATTAATTAAAGGAAAATATCTGCTTCAAATCTGTTGATTTTAACCTTCGACCAAAAATAAGTGGGGTTTTATAAGTTTGAAGTAGGTATCTGTCGGCGTGTCTGTCTGCTTTTCTATCAAAAGTAATTACCTACTAATTACTTTCTGGCGCTTTTTCGGTGCCGCTGGCAAGGCCTGTAAAATAACCAAACCTGTAAAATCTCGTTACACACAAACTTAAGATTAAAGAAAGGATAAAAACAAATATTGAAATAAAACACATTTATGAATGTAATAGTTTTTTTAATCCAATGAATATATGAGTTTCGATCATAAGTATGAAGTATATAAAAATAAACATTAGTAAAACCTAAGTGTTTAATAAGTGATATTATGAATATCAAATAATTATCGTTTTTAATATTCGGTTATCGATTTCCTTATGAAGAATTAACATTATAATTTTAAATGATATGAAAAATGTTTTCGGATCTCTGATGTCAGGAGTTAAAAAGTTATATATGTTAAAAATAAATATGTACACCCACGTGGACCTATGTGATGCTCCGGCACAGAACAATATATACTGTACGAGTGCTCCGGGAACCACCGGTTAAGAACCATTGGTAGGGCACGCATAGAGATCTAACAACGTCTATTCAAAATTCAGCTGCTTCTGACGGTTTGTAACATCAGGGTTGTCGAAAATCATACAGCTACGTTGAATTCCATCAAATAAGAATGTTTTATACAGGGAGTTCCCGCGAAAACGTTTATTTAATTGTTGGATTTAACTAACGGACTTTATACTATATTTAGAATAGAAAAAGAAATAATATGTATACTATGAACGTCTTATTAATAAACAAGGAATAAAGTACGCCAAGGTTCAACCTGGTGTTATGCTCTTTATTACAATGTAATACAGACTATAATATCAACTTAATTTTACTCCTACCTTAGTCCACTTTTATGAATAAGACGGTTAGAGTATTAATTAATTGCGACTTCATTGAGGTGAATTTAAATACTTTTCTTTCTTCCCGTTAAGTTGACAGTACAGTGTATGTTTCAGTGTGTTCTATACTAATACTCTAAGGCATTTTAGTCCACCATCATTTCTCTCAAGTCAGTTTCTAAAATTGAAAAGTTTCGCTCTTTCTGGCAGTCAACCCTGACCACATTCACCAAGCAAACAAATCGTGAAGTGTCTATGCAAATGCTGCTTGCAATTAAGTAAAAAAGTGTCTTCACGCCCATATCCCCGAAGAGCAAGGCAGAGGCACAACCAGGGCACCCACGACTAGCCGAAGACACTAAGTCCCACAATGCGATAGGTGGTAAGCCTATTACGAAAAATATGCTAATAGCTAAAATATTTTTTCAGGTTTTTACTATTTGAATGATATCCGTCTTACTACAAAAAGAAACACTTGTTAAACATGTGTTTTATTAAACATTGTCTGAAATTATAATATTCTCTACCAATAACATACTGCTACGTCATCCAAGTGTAGCATATTATTGATTGGATGTCAATTTTAAACATTGATTAGTTAAAAAGACGTCTAATTTTTATGGTGTGTTCACTGTATGGTGTATACATTCACTTTTAAATTTAAGCTTTAAAATAAGTCAACTAGAATTGGATATAACCATCGTTCTAATTCGAGTAGGTAGATATATCATAAAAATATTGGGCTTCATTTTGGTATACCTAACACAACTCTCTGCGAGAAAATTCAAGGAAATAAATATTTTAATCTTCAGTTCTCAATACATTTAAGAGAATTTAATGTATCTTAAAAAAATCTATGTATGTTTACAAAAATGTGATGTTCATGTAAATACGAGGGATAAAAATAATCTAGCCGCATACAAAACTCGTCTTTATAAAATTAGTAACTCCTTTTTCGGTCAACGTATACATTTCTACAATAAGCTGCCCATTAGAGATCTACCTTTAAATAAGTTTAAAAAATGTATAAAAGCAAAATTATGTAAGGAAGGCTATTTATTATAAGGTCTCAAAGTATTTGGAACACGAACATACTTTGGAATAGATGTTTTAATCTTACACTGTAATTTGTAATATTTTTTATTTAAGTTAAAATTAGATTGTAATTACTTTTTTCTAGTTAAAAACTACATTTAGTATTGAAACAAGACAAGCCCTCTGAGATTCTTTCTCTGAAATGTCTCAATGTGCAATGAACTTGTATGGTCGATGTCAAAAAAGTGTATTAAATTTATACTAGAATCTTTATATTCTCACATACTGATGTCAAACCTGAGCCACAGCTAAAGCTCATACAAAGAAAGTAAGAGGTTTTAAAAATGCTATTAAGAGGAGCATACTAGGGAAGAAAAACTCTAACAAGATATAAACCACAATAAAGAATGTACCAATCTAGAAAACATCACAACAGTCAAGCGCCTAAGTGGAAATGGCACAGACACATAACAAATGGAGCAAAGCGATAAATTATTGAAATCAAAAGCACAAAATAAGAATACATGGCAGACCCTTCAAATGCTGAATTGATTGACCGCATCGTTGGTCAAGTGGCTAACGTATATGCCTAACTACATCGACCAAATGCGAGGCATGGGTTCGATTCCCGACGGGGGCAGAAATTTGTGTGATAAACATTTAGATGTCTGCATTTCCGGGTCTGGGTGTTTATTAAATATATTCTGGTATCTATTCAAGTATTTCTATGTAATAGTATCGTTGACTAACACCCATAACACAAGCAGATAATTTGCTTACTTTGGGGTTAGATTCAATATCACACATATTGAACCTAAACCCACAGTTGTCCAGGGATATTTACTTATTTATTTATTATTATCTTAAGACTGGAATGGAAGGGTACAGGCTACCCTACCATCCAGACCTGAACATGGCACTCATTATAGCAACAGGAACAGGTATGGCGAAGGATCCCTACTCAGGTAAGTTGCTGCACAGAACTCTTGCATGAGTGACTGCAAGGTTTTCGTATTAAATATCTTCTTCATGCCCATATCCCAGAAGGGGTAGGCAGAGACACAACCTGGGCACCACACAATGTGATAGGTGGCAAGCCTGTCGCCAACCGGCCACATATCCAATCCCGAGCAACATTTTTTTTAAATTAGAAAATTGGAAAAACCCCATTTTCTTTTTGTTGCCCGACCCGAAATCGGGACCTCATGCAGTCAAGTCCAACAACTGAACCACTAGACCAGAGAGGCGATTAAGGGCAGCAATAATGCAATAACATAAAATTTACAATGGCTATAAAGAGTGTATTACGAACACCCTAGAACAAGATAGGTCATCACCGTATTTACCCAGCCAACGTGGGTGGAAACGATCTCTATCTGTCATTACCGTGATTACAATATCGTTACGTAGTACATTACCTTACCAGTAACGATTTTAAGGTTGTGACAACATTTGCTACAACTTTTAAAATCCTAAAACTATCCGTAATTGAGTATTACTTTTTAAAAATGTTATTGGTTTTGTTTAGTTCGCTCAATTTTCTAGTTAAGCTAGTTTATTTATTAAAATCAAATAACAGTTCATTGGAATTTATATGTATTTCTAATCTTAATTGCTCTTATGTAAAGCGTAGACTAAGATGTTGAATATTCATTTTAAATTAAATTAATATACCTATCTTCTAAATTTCTCTTATGTAAAATAATTTTAATTTTGTTAGTAATGTAAAATATTATAACTAATTATAATATTATGAAAATGTAATAAATCTTGCACGACATTATTT
Organism: Calephelis perditalis; assembly: GCA_018236665.1. NCBI lineage: Eukaryota > Metazoa > Arthropoda > Insecta > Lepidoptera > Riodinidae > Calephelis > Calephelis perditalis. The sequence continues at coordinate 6,580 of DVZK01001044.1, forward strand.
ACTATTCATGTAACAAGTTGCCTAATTTGCCTTTGTAGGCATGTACTTTTATTGCCTCCAAAAGTCATAACATCTTAAGAAACTAATTTTGTTTTAAGCGTATTAATTCTTTTGTTTTAATACGAGAGGTCATTCTACTTCTTAATCAATTTAATTATTTTAAAAAAGGTTAGAAATTTAATAGAGTAAATCTGACTTAGTAGTTTTACATAAACATGTCTGTAATGTTGTATTTAATTGAATTATTTTTAATTTAATTGAATTTAGTGTAATAGATGTTTATTCCATGGTAATAAGGAAGTTTATCATAACAAAATTTCCTTTACTAAAATAGAAAATGCTATTTTCTGTCACCAAACAACGGCGTAGTTTAAAATTATAAAATCTTATTTCTTAAAAACATAAAGCTATTTTTTTGAGAATAAAAGGCAAATAAACAAACATTTAACCTGATATAACAAAAACACGAAAAGTGTAAAATAGCGTGAAGATATCAATTTAGATTTATACATAACAAACAAGGAATGAATTCCATATAGAGCTATCTTGTCTAGAAACAATGTACCTATACGAAGCTAAACTAATACTAAAGGTTAACTTATGCAAGGGTTGTCAACCTATAATAAATTGTGACTCACTAATTATTTACTTGATGGTAATGTTTTTATATAATACTGTATAATAATGGAAGGCAAACAAGCAGACGGATTTCCTGATGGTAAGAAATTCACGCCGCCTAGAGACACCAAAGGTGTAATGGTGCGTTGCCGACCTGAGGCAGGGATGTTAGGCCTCGAGCAAAAGCAAGTTTACCGGCTACCTTACCCCCTAAACCTGAACACGTCAACGGCAGGCGTTGGACGTTATGCGGCAGGAATGGTAAGGTGGAGGTATCAATCCGGGCCAGTCGCTGCGAAACTCTACCAGCTGTTAGGATGTCACGGTTTTGGTGACGGAAAACCTATGCTCGCCTTTTACGAGCTGCCTGACAGGAAGGCAGATGGTCTATTCTGCGAAAGAGCCCGGACCAGCACGGGGAAAAATTGGTCGAGGCCTATAACCCAGACCCAAAACGACGTAAACATCATTTCTCCATTATAGTTTCATTCAAAGTAATATATGATTCTTCTGTATGTTATAATTAATTCGAAGACGTTCCAGTGCGTGGGCGCATGAGTCAGAGCTATTTATACTCGCTGCGTTGACCAGTTAACTTGAGTTGAACCAGTTTATGAACTAACCTAACGCAACTTAACAAAATGCAAGAAAATTGCTAGAAGAGACGTTACTTTGCGGAAATCCGTACTTAAATCCAAATAAAATTATTTGATTTGCACTTTCCCGCCAAAAAATGTATACGCATTATGACGTGACGAAACAGACAAAATAGTGTGCTATGAATGAATTGGACTGCTGAAACTCCCAAATATATCCGGCTGGATTATTGCAAATTTTATTTGGATTTAAAATGCAGCAATATCCCTCGTCTTTACTTCCATAATGCTGTATTGTCAACACAAATTCAGAGCAACGTTATATTGTGTCGACAACACAAAGACAAATTAGGCGCAAATCAGAATTATTTACATAGTTATAATACAATAACCCGACGATATATTCCTGTGGGACCATTACCACGCGGGCAACAGCTAATAATATGTATACTTAACTCCACTGCTTAGATTTTAATCAAATTTAACGGAACACAGTGCAATTTTTAAAAATATGAAGTGAAAGTATGTACTCAGAATTAGTTCAGTAAAATATATTGAGCTTACATAAAACATGTAGATTTCAGAACCACCACCATTGTTTTACGTCTGTTGAAAAACACTAAACGCGATCGCACCAATCACAACTGTACGAACACTGTACTGTTGCGATTGGTGTTATTGACACTGTATATCTTTTTGAATCCGTATGAAAAGTCCTTTAATTTAAAATACATCGCACTTATAATTCCTATATGTTTATAGATTGCTGTTTCTTCTTATCCTTAAAAAAATGTACTTAAAAAAACAAATGAAAAATAAAACAGTTTCACATAAGTGAGATCCAAGTTAGTAGTTTTTTTTTCGCTTATTAATTTAATATCTAAAAAACTTTCAAGACTTTGTTCTGACTTATGAAATCAGAAGATTTAAAATACGTATTTTTTTGTACGTCTATGTGCCACTTTTGCTATCAAAATGGCAAAATGTAAGGACTAGCAAACAGATCTTACCACTACTACTCTTATTCTGGACACTACTTTTAATTTCGCTTGTACTATCCACAAATTATGAAAATTATGAAACATATAAATTTATAAAATGTCTATTTAAAATATTAACAAATGCTAGATTTAAATGATAAAATGTATATAAATATTTAATTTCACTTAATTCTAGTCAGAATTCAAAATTAATTACTACTAAAAATACTATAGTTATCCATCATGGAATTTATTACTAGTCTTTAACAAACATATTAAGATCTACTTGATCATTCAAAAATATAAAATTCATTTTTCTTCTATAAATTTGCAATACCTTGAATTGAATTTCCTGTCTTACTATACATACAACTATTCGGGTGAAACGTAAGCCTCTCTCAAAGCCGGGTAAAAAAATATTAATTCGCGAGAAAACTTAAATCTTATCAACTTTCACAATTTAACGACTTATTGCCAACCTTAAAAAACGAGGAACCTTATATACAGCTGTCAATTTACTACTATACAATTACGTAGTGTTATGAAGACAATGGCGTTCGATTCCCAAGCTATGCAATGGTTTTTGCCGCTTACATAATACAGGGTTATGATTTGGGTACATGCATTGTTCCTACCTGCCTTAATGAAGCTCGTTAGACCCTACGCTTTCCATCAGACGGATTTAACGTTCTTAGTTCTTACAGTGAGGGAGAGAGTAATGAGTGAGTGAGTGAGTACATAAAAGTCACTACAAATCTACTAGTTTTTACCGAAATAAATTATTACGCAGACCCTTAACAAACGCCTTTGAAAATAATGAGTCGAAAATTTTAAATTTATTTCTAACAATTGTTGCATTTATATTGTATGATTCACAAAAACATTGCATGTTCCCTGTGTTAGCCCTGGTCCGCGGAGTAGAATAGACTACCTACCTCTAGGGAAGAGCATATTAAGTAAAATAGATCATCACCATTAAAGACCACTGGTGGTAGAGTACCGTGCAGCAACTTGTTTGGGTTGGGATCCAACATATTACCTATTCATGTTGCTGTAATGACTGTCATGTTGGTCTGGAGGGTAAGGTGTCCGGTATACTTGCACAATTTGCCTAATATCCTAGGACAGAAAAGCACCTGTAACGTATATGGTGTCTATAGGCCATGCGTGAAATGCAGACAGAAATAAACGTCAAAAATTTTGAAGTTTTGTTTTTGTAGTTTTGGGAAATCTTAAAAGAGCATTTTTTATTGTTATTGCTTCTTATTAATAAGCCTGTTTAATCCGACATTAATTGCGAAAATTACGACTAATTTGCTCTTATCTCTTCTTTGTAGGCTTCAAAATCTTTGCAATTAGGACTGTCCAGTAATTTATTTTGGTGACACATACCTATTATGAGTTAAAATCACTTATCGCTTCCGTGTCCGTTAGTCTGTTAAGTCGTTTATATTATCGGCCAATATTAATAAATAATAACTCAGATAC
>DVZK01001045.1:0-10258 GCA_018236665.1 Calephelis perditalis
AAAAAATATGAAAAAAAAAAACTTCCAGTGATTGTGGATGACAAGTGATATTTTAATGTGACTTAGTGTAATTTAGTGTTAGACCGCGACTCCGCCTAGTCAAACTGACCTTCAGATGCGAGGAACCGACCGTACACTACGTGTTTTGATTTTGACTTTCTGAAATTAGCAATAGCTAAATAAATCATTCGACTTCGTCCGCTACTTCGTCTACGCGGTAATGTTCTGACTAAATAAATCCACGATTCAACTTGACGAATTAAAAACAAATGGTTTAGTTAAGTTAGTGGAAAACCCTTTCGAAATCGAGCCGGACGTCTCCCGCGTTGTGGAACTACCAAGCAAAAATACCTAAATTATATTTTTTAAATTTTGGAATGGAAATTAGAAGCGTCCTATGAAACTACCTCAATATTTTTGGGACAGATTCAATTTACAGACAATTTTGTTTAAGATGTAAGGGTAAATGGATGCTGATATCTGCTGAATGTATCTCAGCGATACTGGGATCCTATTGTTGAATTATTACTGAGGGATTTTGATATTATTTGTGTTAAATGATATTTAAGTATTTTGCATCCCGGATGTACTCCATGATACATGTCTTGTTCCACAACTTCTGTCCAGTGTTTCATGATCCCACCTCCTTTACCTATTCATAGCGCCTTTATGGAATTTACGCATTTGCCATACGTTACTGTTTATGCAAAGGACACGTTATTGTTTTAATATCAAAAAGTCAAAATTAAAATTATTTTATTTTTGGTAGTATCTTATTATAACGTCAATTTCATGTCACATTATTTTAAAAAAAGCGATGAATGGAAGATGGAACTTCTAAAATGGATATTTGACACGAAAAGTAATATGGTTGATGCGATGGCTCCACCCGCGCCGTCACGTGTTAACATGTACGTTACATTTACTCACTTCCACTGACAACATATCCAACCGTTTGGTGTTCACACTACCACTACCGACACACCGCCATGTTTTCGCGGTAAACTCCTTATCCTAAGTGTCCTACTACCATAATTCTAAATTCATAGCTTCTCCCCGACAAGATTTAATCATTTAAGTCTAGTTCTGATATACAAGCTCGGTGATGTAAGAACGACTAACGTGTCTATGGTATACTTTTAAGGCTGAGGATCATGAAGCTATAAATATAGCTTCGTGGGCTGACATACGACTGGAAAAAGCTGTGATAATCCGAGTTCAATGTGGTCTGATTTTTATACATTCAGTATAATGCAATTATAATAGTATTTTGAACGGAGGTTGTGGCAATTTTTTTCGTCGTTCGCCACTTTCATTGACATTTTGTGACGGTATAATACAGCTGTTAGTATTGTATACTGTTTATAAGATTACGTCTTCCCTATAGTTTTCCTAAATGCAATAAACTGTCGTGATTTTGAATGTTAAATTTCGTAATTTATTAAGGGTAAAGTGTTTCCTCGTTAGAGTTCCATAATAACCATTTTAATAAAAAAAAATTAAAAAAACAAAAAATATATCGCTGTAAATAATGTTGCATAGATATAATGTTGACCAATAAACCTTTGACCGTTGTCGTACTGAACATTAGTCAGTAGGTGTGCTAGCTTAGGTTTCATACGAAATGTTGCTACTGTAACCTGTATACCACCGTTACGAGGTTCATAGTCATACAATACTAAAGTAAGTACTAAAAAACTAACTTCCCGACTAACACCAATTAAATAGTTGACTAAAAACTGACTAACAATTACAGCTCTAGTTTAGAAACGTACTATTTTCTATCATTTATATTTTAAATTTAGGGCCATCGATAAAATTTGTCGTCATTTCATAAAGTAATAATCAATTTGCTCAGCGCTGTTGAATATCTAAGTGATATACTTTACAGTCAAAGATTTCATTCAACATTAAGTTCATGATAGATTGACTAGGATGAGCAAAATGAATTATTGCGTGCTGCGTCGCGTCTCATGTGTTTTAGTCTATTTTATCATTACGAGAAAGATTGCAAATGGGATGTAAAATGAAAGTTTCTTTGGAGTGGGATGATTTCGTTAGAAAATGAGATGTTTTGTTTTTTATTTTCCATTGAGTAGTTTGTACTTATAAATAACAAACCTGACATTGTCAGGACCTTAGGAAAAGTACAATGAGAACAGGGATTCATACAATATGATAGCAAAAACATAGCCATAGATTGGAGAATAAATAGTTATTGTGGCCCTAAATGTGAAGTGAGTTTGCAGACGTTTAGAGTGTGCGAGTTGGCGGACGTGCGGTCTGTTGTGCCTCACGCCGACAGCGAGCCTTTGGAGTTGTACTTAAATCATTGATTTGGTTGATCTCATGCGTTTCGAAACCATTTGAGCTTGAGGTGCCCTGCTGGTTGTGAAGGTCGTATCCATGTCCGTCCATATTTTTGTATGTTTTTACTTTTTTAAATAATTTATGTTATGTCGTTGGATTCAGCTTTTGTACTAAAATCTCAGCCTATTGTAGTTTATTTCAAAAATTCCCTTATTTGCCCTTGCCATTACTTCAAGCGTCTTCTAAATTCTTAAAACAAACCTAGTATATGTCACCGTAAGCTGCGTTTACACGGTGTATAGTTTAGTAACGTGTGTTAGCTGCGGGACACAAATAGTACCTAGTATATCTTATTTTCTGACTTCATTAATAAAGAGAAAATGTATTTTAATTCCTATTCATGCCTAAATATGTATATTACTGGCTATTAAGATAATGTTACCAAAATACCAATATAATATCAGAATATTTCAAATTTTACAACCAATCATATTGTTCCATCTATAATTTTTCTGTACTTCGACATAATATAGATTAATACAATACCAGCTAAAGTGGGTTATATTTTGATGAAATAAAAACATATTAAATTTTGGCTAATAAGTAAAAAAGTGACTAGTCAGAAAACATTTGTTGCGATTTTAAACTAAAGTCGTAGCGTTTTACTTACATTTTATATACGCAGGTATTAAATCAAAGGCCGAGTATATCATAAATACATAAAAATGACAATCATTAATTAGATTTACAATATAGATGTATAAATAATAGATAAATCGAGTCTGTTTAATGTTATAATGAAAATGTCAAAAACAAATTCATGTTAACTTGATGCAAAACTATTAACGGGATAGCAGTGTTACATCCCTTAGGCAGGAAAAGAAGAAAAATCTCAGATCTTTTTACTGCCCGAGATGTGTACACTATTTTTCTGCCCGACGGAGCCGGAGCAATTCAGTTTTATGCAGCGGGAGAAAAAATGTAACTTTCCATTCGGAGGGCAGAAAAAATATTTCGTAAAGTCAGCAAACAAAAGAAATATCTGGTCCCGTTGCAGTACTTTGAAAATATTTTAAGGTGGTCAAATATTTCGTTTGCTTACTGTACATTAATTTTCATAAATGAATGCATTCACAGGGTACCTTAAACGTGTTCATAAAGAGTTTAAATGTGTTCATAGCCGTATGTAAATGGAATCCATGCTGTTGTAGTTTATAAGTTACTTAAATTTTACAAGTAAAAGTGTTCCGGGGCATATTTTGCGATGCCGCAACGTGAAATATTTGCTTATTAGCCAAAATTTCCAACAACTAACTAAACATTAGTAATTTATACTACACATGATAAGATCGCCTCCTCACAACCACCCAAACGTTCAGTTGAACTAGGACCTAGCGGTAGACTGTAATTAATTCTAATTTTGTTGCTCTAAAATGTTAATTAAAAATCTAGTCTGAAATTATGTACGAGTTATATCGCTTTGACACAAATGTACCTAAAACGTGGCTAAATTGAAGTTAATCAACCAAAGTTTTGACGATTCAAAAAAGCGATGTTATTCGTTAATATGTATAGAATTAAATGATACAGATAATTAAAAAGTACTGCTTGATAATATATAATATCACATTTTAAGAATACTGGCTTCTTATAAAGGAAAGGTGGTCGTTAGACGGTCATGCGTCAATATAAAAATTGATTTGCTGGGAGCCGTTGTACAATTAATCTTTTCTCTCATATCTTTTTAGGAACTATTTTTTAACTATATGTGTTTTTAACTCTTTAATGTATTTACTATACTATATATTATTATACGATTTTATAACAAGATAATATTTATTGTTAAATCCTTTGGAGAAAATTATTAGAAATTAAAAAAATATTTAAAAATGTTGAAAATGAAGTTTAGGTATATTTTAAAGAATGGTGTTTACATTTCTGTATGTTTTTTGTTTTGAAAAATGATTAATATACCTACGTTATTTACAATTTAGTTTAATAAATATGAGTCCATAAATATTTTGCTGTAACTAATTTACATTGGTATTTACATTTTCAAACCCTTGTAAACAGATATGAAATAAGCTGAATTATTACACAAAGCTATGATCGTCTACTGAACGCCTATTTAAGCACCACATATATTTTTGCAATTTGAGATCATAACGTCTTTTTCTACCAAGTTTATTTTATTATTTAGCAGTATTTTCAATAATTCTGTGTTTAAGTTTTGTAAGTGAGCATTTAAGTTATTACTTAAGTACAGTTAAGGTACTTATTGTAAAATAATCCATTGGATTTAATATAAACGAGGAGACTGCTATGTACTTTATATAAAACAGTTACGGTTTAAATATATATTTACATTCCCTTCATGAAATATTAAAACCGTAAACCCCAAGGATAAAAAAATAAACCAATACAGTATTGATATTTGTGTTTTATTTGTTTTTGAATCTTTTTAAGCTACGGTAACTTATGTTTCAATCATTGTTAATGTTTGATGAAAACGGACAGTGACATGTTGCCAACCTAAGGTAGAACATTAAGAAGGAAATTGAAAATTTCCAGACATTTAAATAAATTAAAAATGCAATTACAATACATATTTTCTACTTTGCATTTTAACACCGTTTAAAAAAAACAATTTGAATTACTCCTTGAGACATGTTTTCTATTGGCAAAATAAAAAAAAAGCAAAATACTTTACTGATAAATTATACTTGGAAGTGTTAGAAAATCTCCAACAACTGGTTTGAATTCATATCACATATTATCAAGTTAAAATAACTACAATTTATGTTAGCAAGATTCCCCGTGTCGGTCCGGGTCCTCTGTGAATCTCGGAATGAACTCTATGCCACTACCACCACCACGTCTGGACCTGATGATGGAGTCCAAGGGAAATAGAGGTTTTTTGTGTACGTAAATGGTTTAATTATTGAAATCGAAGTGGGTTTTCTGAAGTTTTAACTGCAATTCAATTCATTACTTTGCGATTGGAACAAACTATAGCTGTAGCCCGCGACTTCATATATACGTAGAGGTGACTTTCTGTGGGAAGTGGGTGGGAAAGATAGGTTTACCCACAGTAATAGGTATCCCAAATGCTAACCTGGGCCATAAGCTACTATGTATTAATTATTTGGTAAAAATTCGTTCAGTAGTTTTTGCTTAAAAAGTGAACAGAACACACATCATAACACATATTATACTACCAAATAAAATAATATTGACGTGACAACGTCTTAAATTAGGTTGCGGCTCGGAGTGACTCATGAAAAAGTGTAACGGCCGGTAACGTTACGATGAGTCACCGAACGAGAGAGAGGCCCGCCTGCCTTGCGTCTCTCTCCCACTCTTTAATAATATTCATATCAATAAATATTCTAACGAGAAAAAGACGTTGTCACGTAAAATCTTCGCCCGTAAAACCGACTTTACAGGCAACCATTTTTTTTATTTATATGATTATACAGTGGACAAGCATTCGGCTCTCCTAATGGTCAGAGACAACTTTGGCGTATAAACACCAAAGACATTACAGTTGCATCGCTATCCTGTGCCGAGATGTTAGACCTACTGCGAAAGTCTGCGGCTACACTACCCTCCGGACCGGAACATGACAATGTCGTCATGGCGGAAGGCATCGGTATGGCATCCAGTGCCACTCCTACCCGGACGAGTGGCTGCATATGCACATATGCTCTATTCTACTCTGGGGACTCGGACCAATACAAGGGCAAAACTCAGCTATATTCATTAGGTGTGTGTTAATCGTCTGCCATTAACTATTTTTTCAAAGTCCAACAGTAACCAATGTATATTACAAGAAAAAAAGCAGCCTATATTTAATTCCCCATTCTTAACTATTCCTTTACCAAATTTCATCAAAATTGGTTTGGCGGGTTAGCCGTTAGCCGAGGGGTTAGCGCACTCGCCTAGCACCACTTACATTCAAAAAGGCTAGGGGTCCACTCTTGACGAAGGTACACGTTAGTGTGATGAACAACATATAATTTGCCCACAATGTAATTAGTAACTGGCTGGCCCAGCAAACTTTGTACCTAGAAAAAAAATTGTAAGAGTTTAAATAATTAAAATAATCTTTCCAATTAGTTGCTAGTAATTATAAAGATTATCTTACCGACTCTGTGGTCTAGCGGTCCGGCGTCGGACTTGACTTCTTGAGGTCGCGGGTTCGATTCCCGAAAAAATAATGTTGCTAGGGATCGGATATATGCCTGGTTGGCGATGATAGTCTTGCCACCTATCACATTGTGGGACTTAGTGTCTTCGGCTAGTCGTGGGTGCCTTGGTTGTACCTCTGCCTATCACTTTGGGGATATGGGCATGAAGATTGTTTTTACAAAACTAGAAGGAATCTATAGATCATATGAAATTGATTTCTAATATCTCTTCATCTCAAACCTCTCTTTAGCGAATTGGAAAAATCGTAGAGGAAATAAGGAAAGTATTTTTATTTTTCAACGTTTTTGATAACTTTTGGATTATATGAGTTCGCTAAATCTGTTTCCTAGTTCAATAAAATATCCGAAAGTTTGTCCTAAAATTTCTACTTGCATTAATAAAATATAAAGCAAGTATTGAAACTAATGGTCCAAAATACCCATCAGGACGTATAGGCTTCAGCGTTGGACCAGTAGGGGAATTAAGATGGATAGCCAAACGTCAAGATGTGGAGTACAGATAAACTGTATAAGTGGATTACTGAGGCTTGCTGTGACGGCGGACGGTAGACTACAATTTATAGCCCGCTGCTCTATCTATTGACAACAGGACAGACAATTGAATAAGCGATACTAAATCAATGTGATTAATGCCGTTTATGCCTTGCACTTGCTCGGTCGGGATGCAGTTAGTATATTTGAATGGGATCGCTTTATTCCAGGGTACATCTGAATTATCTATCTTGAAGTTTGTATAGATTAATCACTTTTACTGAATTTTTTACTTTTATTTGCAGTTTTTACACGTTTACTTTGCCTTTTTTTACGTTGAGACGTTAGCTATGTTTGCGCGAAACACTCTTGATTCTAAGAGATAACCGCTGCCTATACACAATGTCGACCAGTGGATCTAATCTTATGGCCAGGATCTTAGGCCGCGTGTGCAGGTATACCCACTTCATAACCTAACCTCAAAATTTTATATAATAATGTTAAGTAGGTAATACACACAAGTATTAGTGTATTACCTATCTAAGTACTAAATCGATTATGAAAATGGTTTATTTGGCCGATTTGAAATTTACATAATTATTTACTACCTTTTGTTTTTAAAACAATAATGAAATGAAATTTGATGAATATAAATGGTGTCTGATTTATATTCAGCTCAATTTACGTATCACTGGTTATATTAACATATTCAATACTTGTAATTGGTGTATTAAATTTATGGGCAAATGAAAGAAGTTAAGGTTCAGGTTGGACGATGGAAATATATTATATTAATTTGCTAAGTTTAGCCGACTCCATATAGGGGGAATATTTTTTATATGTTTGTTACGTAATTACTTGTCCGATGACAATACCGGCATTATCTATTAAATTGACGGTTTTTTTATTTTGGAAGGGGAACACCTAATGATTGCGAAGTAGCTCTATAATGACTTCATTTCTTTTCAACTATTGTGATTATTTCGAAATCATGAGTCACCTTTCGAAAACAAGTATGAAATCACGACGTGGTTATAAAATTACAGTCGTTTTTCTGCAGTTTCACTGCATTCAAATTATTGAAGCCTGTTTTTGCAACGTATTGGTGGCAGTACCAACCTAGTCAAATCGTCGTAAAACTCTATCAAGTGCATAAGCTAATTCAAGCCGTCAGTGACGAACAAACAAACACGAGATAAACCTTTAGCTCCTATGACATCTGATAAAATTAAAAATATTTTAAAAATCTGTTACAGTAATTATACAATCAGTGTCAATATGGCTTATTGACACAGGAAGTTTTCTTAATGTTTGATTGGCAAGGCACCATTACATTTTAAACGTTTACTTTTCTATGTTGCAAAAGGAGGCTGAGGCCGATTCATAATCGATTTACTAGTTAAAATGAAACTAAGGTAGAGTTTCGCTTCTGCTTCGTATTGAAACAGAGGCTTTGCATAACAGTATTCAATTTCAACGTGTTAATAGCGATAATATTCGGATTCACTCATATTGCGCGGCTTTAGCAACCAACAGTGCGTGAGATTTATACAAATTCGTAAATCAATCTAAACCGCAACGCATGTGTGAATATGGGAATAGTGGTTTTATTTCACCAAAATTATATTATATAAACTTTATTGTAATCAACTACTAATGCTTCGGGCTGCTTCATTGTGCTAACATTTTTAGATACATCCAGAATGTATCTCATACTGTTTTTAAAAGAACAAGGCAACGGCTTACTTGATGGTATAGAACAATTATTAGCATTCCTAGACAACACATTATCTATACGCGATGTCACCTTCGGACCCCTTTTAATGAAAATTGCGCAGACGCAGGAGCATAAAATTTGGCACACTGATAGTTTATGTGTGGTTATGTGCAGAATGCTTATATTATTTCAATAACAATGCTTATAAAGTACATTAAATCAATAAATAAAACATTACTCACACTGCCATGTATTTGACACACACAAACAAATAGATTGATGATAGATAAAAGCTTACAGATGGCGTACTAAAAAGTTTGGAAACAAAGTAGTTGGTCTTGAGAAATCAAGATTATGTATCCTATCAATATCTTATTAAAATTTTATATGGTTGAATTTCGACAAATGTGCGACCACTAGTATAAGTACATATACTACACATATTTCGAAATATTATGTAAATTTTCTCTTTACTATTTTCATCTGTCTGTTTGTTTGTTCCAGCTAACCTCTGAAACGTTCGGACCAATATTGACGCTATTTTTACTGACACGTAGCTGATGTAACTTAGGCTACTTTTTAAAAGTTTTTTTGTTAAATTCCACGTGGGCAAAGTCGCGGGGACAGCTAACACAGCAAATATGCGTAAGGTGCGCGGCTAGTTTGCAACAGGAATCTTGTGCGTATGCAGTTTTACGAATAAGCTTACTTATCAAACCGGAATACAATTATTGTGGTCAGCTCTGATAGTATAGACGCAGGGAAATGGAAAGCGATGGTCCCAGTCTGAGCTTGTCATAACAAAACCATGTCTCAATCAAGTTGTTAGTGGCAAACGAACTGACACTCGCCTCCTACGAGGAAAACAATAAGAGGTCAGCGAATACGCACTTCGCTCTCCTAAAAGTTAGAGACAATCTTGGCATATAGGCACCGTACATGAAGCAGATGCATCGCAGTCCTATCATATTGAAGTCCTATCGTACAAGTCTTCCGGCTACCCTCCAGACCGGTACATGATAGACTTATTATCATGGCAATTTTTTGCGTTAAGTGGAACCAACCAACCACCAATGCTAATGACCTATATTTAACCTGTGCTTCACTTTTAGGAGCTGCCTGGCAGAGAAAAGGTTTATTCTGCTTAGCGAACACGGATCAACATGGTAAAAAGGAGTTAGGTTGTCTGTTGTTTTCCCGAATAATATATGCCATATATTGAAATGCCAGAATTACGTTTGCCCGAACTTTCATTTGCCCGAATGTTCTGTTGACCGTAATATACTCGTGACATACTCTTCTTCGCCCTAAAATTAGTTTTCATAATGATACGAGTGCCATACTTATTGTAATCCATTTAATTAATTGCAATAATATTATTTAACAAAATATTTAAATGCCTTACAAAATTTTAGCTTTATGTTAAAATTATGAAAAGCTATGCATTCAAAGAAAATTTGTGGTTCATGAAATACAAAAGTCGCTTTGGTTCAAATTTAACCTAACGCCTTTGTTCTAAAGAGCGATTAGCTTTTTGGTACTCTGCCGG
>DVZK01001046.1:0-10257 GCA_018236665.1 Calephelis perditalis
GAAGTAGATATTTATTAGTGTAACGGAACAGCGCAATACTACAATGCGTTTAATAGTTGCGTTACGTCAGTTGAAACGGGACAGCATTTCACTCTCAGCGACGAGGCGGAAGCGAACTTTCTCTTTTGCCGAGTACTTGCGGTGAAAAAACTACACAGCAGCTTAGACTCAAACAAGACACGGTTTCTTACGCAACATGTAACATGTACACGGCCTTAAATATCATAATATTTGAAAATCGAATACATTTTCTTTTTATTTTACTTTTAAAAAAGGCATAGGATATTTCCATATCATCCTTTTGTGAAAAGTTGGCTTTAACAAAAACATTTGAAATTGTATTTTAAAAATCTAATATGTACTTCCTTTTTTATTTTTTGTATGAAAACTGCATTGGATAAAAAAGTCGTGTTAAAATAAGTACTTTTTGAAAATGCTGCTTTTAAAAAAAACGTTTGTTAAATATATTTTCTGCAATAATAAAACACGTAATGCGTATAATATCGAGGAAAGCGAGCGAGTGCGAGCGAGATAACAACAACGAGTGAGGACACGAGCAAGCTCGAACGGAGGTCAACGGCTAGCTGCGGTCGTTGCCCTGCTATCGGAGTGACCTACTGAGCGTGTGACGTCATCGCCGCACCGCGCGCTCGATGTCATTACTTCGAACGCGTTCTTAATGCCATCTAGCGCCAAGTAGGGCAAACTTCTTCAACCGTTATAGAGATAAGCGCTCTACTCTTTGGCATATATTTTAATCCTATAAATTGTTTCAGAAGTAGAATTAGAAAATATTCAAGAAAGGTACGTTCAAGTATTGCGCAGTTACTTGGACCATGCCGCGCCCCACCATCCCGGAAGACTGCATGAGCTGTTTGCGAGGATACCTGAGGTAATTTTATCTTATACGTTGTATATTATTATCTATTAATAGAGTACATATTATATTCTAATGCACCAGAAATTTAGTTTATTATGACAGTCAAATTTATTATGACAAAAGAGTCAGAGTCTGAATATTCCTAAAAAATAATATCATCCAGTTACTGAGACGCGGCTAAAACTGAAACAATTATTTTACCATTTATTGTTTGTTTAAAAATGGTTTTGATCCATTTTTACTACATATTTTAATTGCAATTTAATTATTTTGACCGTTCACACTATTTAAATATTTTTCAAAATGATTTTCTATTTTAATATTGTTCTCCGACCGGAACCTTAAAACGTCAAGTCCGATACCGGACCGCTACACTGCATAGGCGCTTACTAAATTTACAATTAAAAATATTTAATAGCAACCAGTTAAAATCTGAATCAAAACCGCCTTCTCGTGGTGCGAAATCTTCAAATTTTAAAAACATGGGGACATCTTTTTATAAAAGAAACTGTTCTTTTATAAGAAAGTTTTTAAAACTTGTATTGTATTTGTTTCCAGATCCAAGCTGCAGCCAACCTATTACTGGAGAGCAAGATGTTCTACGTTCCGTTTGTACTGAACTCTGCTGAGATCAGATAGTATATGGCGCAACAAGGCGTCTAGTTCTCAATGTATGAGCTACCCCGCCGCACCGTCGTCTTATGATCACATAACGCTGTGTTCAACCATCATCACTCCTCATAGAGTTCCTAAAGGACGCCGGAACACGACAATAAGCCTCGGCAATAACCTAGATCTCCTTTGCTCGAGTTGCATGCACCAGAACTATCGATACGTGGACGATTTAACAATAAGTGATAGTGCGCCGATAGTGCGGTATTATACCTTCGTTAATGTGTGTTTTATGTTTAGAAAAATTATAACGTCCCAATCGACAGACTGATTATATAAATAGCTTTTAATCAATAGGTAATAGGGACTTGAATGCGTGTTTTATACGTAGTGTATACTATTTAGTTTTAAATAGATTAAAATATATAATTATGTTACTATTTAAATTTCAGTCGGAAAGTCGCATAATATATTCCTGTAAATATAGAATAAATTTACACTAGATAGTATAGTTCGTTGTTTTAGATGAAGATTGTTTCTTGTAAATGGAATATTGCTGTTTCAGTTTGCATTTTATAATGTCTAGGATTAGACCAGGGGTCTGGATTTTTAATTTTATTCTTAAATGTTCTATAAGTAGAGTTTAAGTACCTATTCTCAGTGTTTACCAAGACTGCTTATATACTGTACTGTTTTTTATGCTAACAAATATTATTAAAGCGCGTTCTAACGCTCGTTTCTATAGTCACAACTTTTGCATTTCTATGACAATATCGCAAGATACTTGTGCGTATATTATAAATTTGGAACGATGTTTTTTGTAATGTAATCTGATCTGGTCTAACTAGATTTAAATAACGAATACATTGTTATGTTTGTCCTGATAAACTTGAAGTTTGATTGCGTACAATTATACTCGTTACTTTGCTTCCTTTGATGTGTTCAAATGTAATATATGCTCAATATCATTATTTATCATGTCACCGCACTGAGTCGTTTTAGTAGGCACTAGTGTTATCATCTGCTTAAATGCTATCAAGCAAGCGTGGATCCACCGTCACCGTAGTGGGCATAATGATCACGTCAAGTCACACTTCGACGATTATAGGCTGATTATTAGGCTGATTATATCAATGCCTTGATAAAATAAAAAAAAACATCGTACTAGACCGATTTTCAATCTGACAGTTGACAGTTGACACAATCCTTTTGGCCAGTTGGATCCGTGCCTGCTATCAAGCTTTTCTATCTTCATATTTTCATGTATCATTAATCATTAAAATTAAATAGATGTCATCAACTAAATATTGCAGACTGCGTGGCCATTGCATCTCAAAGTGGCATTCGCAAATTTATGATTAACGGAGCTATTGTATTTATTGAATAAATTGTTTAATAAGATTTATTACAAAGTAATAGGGTGACTGGTTGAATGGCAGTCATATTCGAGGTTATCACTGTGTACGTCATGTAATTTTGATGTTGAATTTTGTTTTAAATTCGCGATTTTAAATTGAATCCCTATTTCATTCTTTTCGTACTACATTTTGTCTCAAAACACATTTTAAGACGAAATGTATGACAAGACAGTCTATCCTTGGCTTTTTTATAAAAACTAATTATCTCTTTGCCAGCAAAAATTAAACTTAAAAAGATACAAAACTATTTCTTATTGTAAAATAATGCAAAGGTCCTCAATGGCTGACATTACTACAACCCACCACAATGACACCAGGGTGCCCCTTTAAAAAATATAGCAGGATATTGTTAACATATTTTGTATGACATACATATATTTAAAGTTATGAACTTATAAACCTTACATTCGATGTTAGTATATTTTGCGCTCAACCAGCCATCCCGTATGCATGTTTAATATATTTTATTCCTGAAAAAATCTGCACATGGACGTCGAATATCGCTTTTGTATTTTTGTCGAAACAAATACATATTATTCATGTAGTATTACAAAAATATCATTAATTTTTGTCATCATTCATCTATTTTCATTGATATTTCATTAAATTGACTGTGTAGTCTAGACCAAATAGCATGATTCATTTCATAAATAACTTCACATTTCCATTACAAGATTTACTCTTGGATTGCTCTATAATATTAACTCCAGCCATTTAAAAATTAAAGAAAATTTTGAGTCCTTTAATTACTTCTTTTGTTTTTGATGAGCATAAATCAATATTTTCAATATTTCAATAAAAGAGAAAAAATATTAAAAAAACGACTTTAATAACTTTTTTCTAACCATGATCACTTTATAGAGTAATCTAATTGAAATTTGTTACTATCAAAAAATTCTTCATGTTAGCGCTTATTATTAATACCAGTCGTATTATTTATTTCCAATAACGTGAGTATATATTAGAAATAATAAACTAAGCGTTCCAGCAACGGTGAACAGTTACCATTAGATTAGTGACGGCGAGCTGCGCCTGTTAAAAATTAAGTAATTACAACCAAAAAGTTCGTTCTAAGGACTTTCTAGTTATAAATGTTAACTGTAAGATGTTGTTACAGTTTCAATGAAACTTTAAATAATTTAAAACACCTGTATTGATATTTTTTGCATATGTAACGTTCAAAATTCAAGGGGCATCGGTCTTTCTAATATTTGGGTGATTACATCTTAAAAATTGGTTGAGATGAAAATAAAACTGATTTTCTCTGTGGTGGTTTCGTTTATATATTTGTTTATAGTCCATTTTTTATTATTCACTAAAGGCCTTTTTACAGTTACAAAAAAAAACCCTAAATTAATCTTTAAACATACTTTGCAATGGGTATCCATTTCAAATTTAGGTATGCATAAACAGCGTATATTTTACTATTAAATTTTAAATAATTGTTGTATAAAAAATTGCCATATGTTTTGTCATGATTTTTTCCAACAAAACCACATCGATGATCATTTGAAATACGATCATCTTCAGACATTTTACCACTTCCAGATAAACACTGGTTTAATAACAGTTATTCAAGTAAGTTTACTAAGATTTTTTTCGATGTTGTTTCTTTTAGGTATTCTGGATTTAATCTAAAAGTGGTTAAAATGAAACTTATAAAAATATTTTCACTGCCACGTTATTTTTACGAAAATAAATTTATAATTAGTGAATTCTGTTACCTGAATGAGCGATACGCATCCGTTCCTCATTGTGTTACCACTAGTTAAGTTTTAGTGTATAACATTCTGTACATTTTAAATTAGTGATACAACCAGTTACGATACTGCCATCAAATGCCTAAATAGTTTTTTTCTTGTAATTTTGTTCTATACTTTTAATATCGTTAAGTTAATATTTGTGAAATTATTAGTTAATTGTGATAAATGAACAGTGATACATTGGAAACAGCACATCGCGTTCCTGACTGAAATTCATGAGGTGCGTCTTTTTCTCTTGCTAAGTCCTTACACATTCAGATATCCTTATAACAGTTGATATCTGTGTATTTATTTATTTTCTTATATCTAACTTAAATTATAGTAAAATTAGTTGATATAAACACCATCAAGCGACGGTGTCAAATCTAAAGTCTGAGGTAAAGATGCCTTTATAGATTTTAAAGTATGACCGAAATCGTAAGCTGAGCATTAATCGCGATTGTGCATCGTTCTACTAATATGATAGTGGTAATATGTAAGTAATATTGACACTTATTTTGTTAATAGTATAGTATAGTATGTTAAGGTAAAGCTAACGGCAAAGTATCAAATGGAAATTAGATTGTAAGAGTTATTGGCGTTGTACAAAAGTGTTAGAAGTAAAGATGAAATTGGCGCATTACTGGCGAGTACCTAATTAGATTAGTACACGAAAAGCCTACTGAGGCTATACATTTATTTGTAAATAAATAAAATAACGACGTGTAAACTAGCCATTGCTTTTCGTTGCACTACCAAATCTACCTTGGAAAACTATCATTTCTCGAATTTTTAATTTCCATTTATCCTATTTATTTATCAAATCTCATTTCTATTTGTAATTAGTACAAATATTCGATCCGTTAATAAAAGCAATAAACAAAACATTTATTTAAACAAATACATGAAATTTTATTTGGGTAAATTACTAAAATATTGATTTAACCCATCCAGTGGAAAGTTACATGATTTTTAGGCTTCGCTTTGCAAATACGTAACACATACAAATAGTGTAGGAAACTGTATTGATAGTACGCAAAAATACGTTGACTGATAAAAAAAATAATGATGTAAACAGTATGTTGTTAATAGATACTTATTCATAAGGTATACCTTACAAAAATAATGCATTTCACACTTTCTTTACAGTCCATAAGATAATTGATTACATCTAAGATATTATAACGAAATATTTTCACATCACTAGGGTAAGGTTGTTGTGTAAAAGTTAGCGTTTTCTGTACTTCGGATAAAAGAAGGGTTGAAACTGTACATTAGTGTTGTAATAAAATAGTTATGAAATATCGCGTATAAAACCTTAAGAGAATATATATATTTGGAAATGTTGAAGAGTGTTTGTTGTATGTAATTACATGTCACAGATGGTTATTTGAACTCTAAGTATATAAAATTGACATTTAATATCTATATTAGATATCTATACTACAAGTTACGTGTTTTAATTCAACAGTAATTTTTGTTACGGTCTACAAACACGTTTCGCTTTTCCTGCTATTTAGATTTTTTTACATATGATTGATGTAACAAAATGAGAGCCACATTTACCACGCAGTCTAACATAAAGTGCCTCACAAAGAAAATGTAAAACGAAGAAGACAGTTCTTATTCTCTCGGAGTTCAGAACAGTAACGGATTTAAATATGTATTCACAAGCAAAACTTTGCTGCCTTAAATATATTAGGCAACCAATATTAAACCTCTATAGGTTTAATATTGGTTGCCTAATAACATAATATAATTTTGGCACTTTACTATTCAAGTTTAATCATAGCGTTATTGAATAATGTCTCTTTATTCTATTACTTGTGGTCACCATACTTGTTTTTTTTAGATTACGCTTTAAATTTCAGACATGGATAAATACTATCAAGCCTTAATTCTTAATCATTATAATGACAAAGCTAATCGGTAAAACTCTACGAATGCCATATAAATCCGATACTGTGTCAGAGTGATTTTTTTGTATTATATTCTCACATAGGTAACGTATTTAGTTGGGCTCGCTCAATATCAAGACTTATCGCTTTCAGAACTAGCTACTTTAAGTATTATGGATACCTAGTACTATATTTACGTGTAGCGATTCACATTAGTTGCCGATTGTATTGTTTTTGATGGTAGTCTGTTACAAAATGACCAAGAATACATAGATTGTTGGTGTTGAGGCCTCCGCTACGTCTCGCGAATGCGTTTAGCACCTGCGCGCTTGGTTTGTAAGTTTGCACATGTGTGCAACTTAGTACTGCTTGTAATTTTCAATAGAGACGCGAAAGGGCGCCTACTCCGTGCCATAGCGAAGGCCCCTGCCAAAAACGCTCGTTCGAGTGGTGCGCCGTGTTAGTCAATCGATCTTGTATTGGTTTGCCAAGAGAAGTTACCTACAGTTGTGTTTAGTTAGCAATGCATAACGTGTTTGTACTTTAATTTGTTTTTTAGTTGTACTCTTGGAAATCAATGGTTAATAACTTAAGAAAATAAAATGTATGTGAATTATTTGGCATTTTCCTTCACGTCTTGTCCTTTCCGGGATTAGAAGCTGTGCATGGGCAGTAACTGGTTAATTCGTTAATCCGTTGATCGTTAATTAAAGGAGGTAATATTTTGACTACAGATTCACTTTTAAGTCAACTTCAAAAAATGTTAACGGATTCGTTAACTGCCATTAAGCCTTCAGCCTGTTAAATTATTAATCCAGGAAGTACCTACTTAAAACCATTATTAAACACTGCCCAGCACCGATCCAAAAATCTTTTAAAAGAAAAGGCTCGAAATTCAAAAGAATCAACGAGGTAGCATTCCTCAAGGAACTAATATTCATGAATCTGTTTATTAAAAATACCTGTATCTTCATACACTGCAGTTGAACGTCTTTTTCCCCGTTTTGGTCCGGAGATCTGTGGATGCCGAATGCTGCGGCCTGCCTACCTGCCTGTTAGTTCATAATTGATAAAGGTTAAACGTCTCATTACAAATAAGTTGTTCGTCTGCTTCCAGAATGAATAGATTAAGTCTAAGAGTGGTGATATTCTTGGAAGCACGGATGACGTGTTAAATAGAGGACTGAATTTTATAAATATATCCAGGATGCTGGCGTTGGGACTGAGTACTCAAACGATTTAAAAATAGCAAATACATGTGATGGCATTATGGTATAAGAAGTTGAACGGGTGATTAGAAGTACGAAATATAGTAAGGCTACGGGAATGGAAATGGTTACAGCTGAAATTATCAAAAGCTAGGGTTCAGATATGGGCTGCAACAGTTAAAGGGTTATGTCCGACAGAATGCTGTGTGAAGCTTAAGTTGGTTTTAGGTCTGGAAGAGGATGTATGGATCAGGTTTTTTCGCTCTGCAACATCGTAGAGAAGCATCTGGTTGTGGGCCAAAGGGGTTTTCCATGGTTTAGTGGATCTTTAAAATAGCATTTGGTAGTGTTGTACGTAAGGAACTTTGGGACACTGCCGGATTATATGATAGACGTATCCTTGTTACATGCTGTGTATTTAGATTGTAAGGTTTAGTTTAGGTTGACGGCACTATTTCGCCTTAGACTGATGTTAACATTGTCGTCAAGTGGGGCTGTGTGTTTTCAGGACGCTTGTATATCTTCTACTTGGACAAATGACTTCAAAATTTAAGATCAATGAATGTGGCAATGCACATGGATGCACAAGTGGTAGTCTGCCTGATTTATACAGATGGTCCTGAACTTTTGGGCTCTACGTCATCTGAGCTGCAAGCTGCTTTATGGGTATTGTAAAAAAAGAAGCTTACATTTGAATGCGAAAAAACCATAGTAATTTTATTTGAAAGAGACGTAGCTAGAACGGATTTAAGAATTTTAGTTGATTATGTAGTTCTGGATCAAGAGAAACGTGCCGTGCCAGACTTGACGTACTGCTTGGCGAGCCTAAACAGGCTGACGCTATCCAGAACTAATCTGCGAGATAAGGAACTTAACTAATAGACAAATCACCGCTAAAGCTGCGGGGAAGAAACTGACTCATAACGGAACTAAGGTGATCCAGTTGTGGCACGGACCTGAAGGGACAGCGCAGTTTTCGAGACCTCAACACAAACCCAGAATAGATCTTTATTTTGATTTGTGCGTCGTGTCAACATACGAGTATAGTCATCATTTAAGGAATATACCGGTGACAGTTGGTTAATAAAGATGACTACCGAAAACTAAAAGTAATGTCTTTGTGTGCCTCTTTGAGCCAGGTACCGGGTTCAATTTTGGGGGAGTGGCGGGTTATAAGGGTTACTACTACGAACTAAAACCCCACGGTGTCCTTCCTACGTCAAGTACTGGGGCTCAAAGAAATCTTTCGCGTACATCCCCTGTCCCAGTGACGCTGCATCTCGCGATCCCCATTCGGGCAGCCCTTCTCAATGGGGGGTCGCAAAACGTCTGAACTGGTGCGAAAGGCACCCCCTTACCTGTCGTGATCTAATGACGAGGTGGGCATGATAACAAGCCCACCCCTCTTCTCCGCATGCCTTCAGCCCGACACCAGATGCGGGCCCAATGGAGCAACAACTGTGTCAACACCTTTGACAGAGGGGGTTGTTGAGGAACAACCTCCCTGGTCCAATTGGTTTCATCGGAGTCCCAACTCGACTTCGGGTAGTCAGCCCCCGCCACGACAAGATTTGGTCCTTTGACCGCTTACAAACCTAGAAAAACTTTACAGACAAAGGGTCCTCTTAGTTCATTTCAATACCAAAGGAATATATTATACGTGTTCTATGGAGTACGTATGTACTCCCTACACTAAAAGTTACTACCAATTGCTAACCTACTATTGATTTATGATTTAAAAATTAAACAGTGTTTTTATGTACCTACATATTAAAGTCCTGCAATATCACAATATTTAAATTTATCACAATAAATTTATTTCAATATTTTTCGGATACACAAATGTATCCACTTGGTCAATAATTGAATTACAATTGACTTGAAATATATCATATATCCTGTGTGTTTCGTTTCTACAAGTATAAGAAGAAATTAATAATTATTAGTCTATCTTAAGGCACATTTTTTTACGTTGTATATTGTGTTATATATAATATTGAATTGAAAACAAATAATACGTAGCACTATTTATAAAGACGGTAATACATTTACTTACCTCTGATTTTAAGCTGAAGTCAAGTCATTTACATTTAGTTAATAATTATTTAAAAGTATCTTCACGCCCGTATCCCCGAGGAAGTAGGCAGAGGCACAGCCGGGGCAACCACGACTAGCCGAAGACACTAAGTCCTACAATGATATAGGTGGCAAGCCTATCGCCAACCGGGCACTTAAGTCATGACTCATGACTGTGTTTGTCAGATCACAGATGCAACAGATAGTTTGTTTGTAACTTAAGTTGACGTCTAAAGAAAGAATGGAAGGAAAGGAAAACCGAAGTTTTATCTTAATTAATGAATTCCATGTACGTAAGTATTAAGTAATATTAGTCAATTTTGTTAAATCATAACGCATAAGTAAGATATTAATGAAGAAATATTAATGTATCGTGTATTTCGTCGTTGACGCTATGTTCCACATTAATAAGAGTAAGATAGC